>BLKR01001194.1:174949-244949 GCA_011170035.1 Teleogryllus occipitalis | reverse complement strand
AAAACCTCCGACGCAAGTCTCCTCCATCCCTTTTCCCGTCGTCTAGCCTTGCCACCCTTTACGACGTCCCGCTTTGCCCAGAGGCTCGTTCCACATGCTCCAAGCCTCCTCAAGGACCCACTCCCTTACATCACAGCCAGCGCTCCCTCCCTCCGCGATCACCCCCCCTCCACCCCCTCCCACACCCCGCGCTGCGTGTGCGCCACCAACGACTCCGCGCCCTAACGGTCGCCGGGATATTTAGCCCATTTGTACTAAAGCGGCGGCTTGTCCTTTTTGGTCTGCCGTCCTCATTCACTGCACCATTCTCCGCGCGGATGGCAAATAAAAGACGCGCGCGTTTAAATAGCGCCCTTTCATGTGGGAGGAACGCACGAGCCGCTGGCATGTCACTGCTAAGGTGGGCGCCGCCTGGGGGGCGGTGGAGGCGGCGCTGCGGCGCTGCAGCGGGCCGACCGTGCCGCCTGCCCACCCGCCGTCGGCGTATCATTAGCCGGAGAGGCCATCAAAAGGCGTGGAGGCGGAGGCGGCGGTGGGCGGGCGGGCGGGCGACCTCTCGCGGCGTACGCGTATGTCCGGCGCGCAAGACCGCTCGCCCACCGCCCCCCGCCCCGCCACGCCCCGCGCGCGCCGCTCCAGGGAGAGAAGCCAGCGAGAAAGACGGAAAGATCGTGATGGTGGGGATATATATATATATATATTTTTTACCCCGAATTATTCTTTGGCTTTCCTCTGATCTGATGGGACGCTCTGATGGACTTTTGATGGGGCAGAGTTCCGCCTGGAGCATTAAAAGATTATTCCGGCCACGACGGGCAGAGCGGCCGGGACGGGGTTAGGCGGCGAGGCGCGAGGACGAGCGGCGCGGAGTGGGCGGGGCGGGAGGGGGCGGGGCCGAGGGGCGGGGAGGGATCCGCCTGGCCGCGCCGGGCGCCCGCCGTGCATACGCCACGCAGAGAACGCTAGCCCTCTATAGAAAAGTTACATTGACCTTTGGAATCCATCAGCGGATCACTTTCCCTGCTTTCCGGATTAACCCTCGTGCGGAGGGGACGAGGAGGTGAAGGGGGAGGGAAGTGCGCGGAACGGAGGAAGAGGGCGGGGGCCGAGGCAGTGAGGGCTGTGGAGGGGCGTGCGTGGACGCGTGAGCGCGCGCTGTCGGCGCGTGCCTCCCCTAACGCGCTCTGGAGCTTGGCGCTGCACACGGTGGGCAGAAGACTTAATTAGAATAGAAAGAAATAGACGGTTCCTGACCCCGCTATCTGTTACTTCCTCATTACGCATCAGCAACTAATCAACAAACGTAATCGA
This sequence comes from Teleogryllus occipitalis, assembly GCA_011170035.1. Lineage (NCBI taxonomy): Eukaryota > Metazoa > Arthropoda > Insecta > Orthoptera > Gryllidae > Teleogryllus > Teleogryllus occipitalis. Next base: position 243,638 of record BLKR01001194.1, on the reverse strand, counting down.
ACATTTAATACAGAGTCATAATAATCCCATCAGAATTCGTTGAAAAATATTAGAAAACATCCCATTCATCGGTAAATTTTAAATGGAAATATTTGTTCAACTATGGTTTCGACGTTCTCTAATTCAATAATTTGTACTAACAGAAGACGACAAATAAAGAGAATTTAAGAACTAGCATATAGAATCAGTTCCATCATTTCAATACCGAAGAAAGTTTAAGAATAATGCAGATACAATGATATTTTTTATACCATTCTTCATACCTAAGTGAACACTGAACCATTGAAATCTTTAGTAAATCTCAAAAAATCGTAAGAAACAAACAAGAAAATAATTGTAAAATAATGTAATAAATTGTGGTCTGTTTGAACATAAAATATATCTATTTAATTTTACATCGATTTTTATATTCTGCGTTTCTTTATATTTGTATCTTTCAGTCCAGCATACATGCTTTTCGGAGTTTTTAAACATAATTTTTTGTTCTTTTAAGGTGGAACGCACTGTAGAAATATCCGCAATTTATTTATTTTTAATAAGCATTTTTTGACTTCAAAACTATTTTTAACAATGTATAAGTTAGTGATACAATTAATTGATAGTACAATAGTTAAATTTGTATTATTTTACGTGGGTCTGAATATGAATTTGGGGAAACGTGATTCGAAATAAATTTTTATTTCCAGTGTTTCCTAAACTAAAAATATATGAACAAGAAGGTGAGGAGAATTCAGAAAAAAATGTTGACAATTTTGTAAAATGTGAAGCTACTGTAGATACTTGAATTTCTTTTCGAATTTGATTATTCGGTATAAGAGATTCTGCACAGAAAATGTAAACCTCCAAAAATGATGAAAGAACCAACGTATTATAATTTTGTAAATAACAATCCAATAAACGTATAAAGAGGTTTAAGAACCTATATTCGGGTTTTGAGATCTAAAGAAACAGGTTTTGGAGCTTAGAATGCTTTTTGGAATGTATCCTCGATGGCAACATGTATTGCATTGTGAGGTGTGTTGCGGGTCGCATTCCAACATACTGAATTCTTCCCAGCATAATTTACGAAATTCTACATTTTTCGCCTGAAATCTGTTTGATATATCTGTGAAAGGTATTTTGTTTTACAGCAATTACACATTTTTTCTGCATTTGAACACAAGTGATTTTGTATCAGTGACGTCCTATAAATCGTAAAAACCGTCAACATTTTAGCGTATTATGCAGATGGAATAATTCCCTATTATGTGCACGATTTCCATCGTAGCGAACTATTAAAGAGTGCATCAGTGTAAACAATCACGTATGAATGACATTTTCTGATCCGTAAAAGGAGTTTCTTAGTGATGCAAACATGTTAAGAGTAGTCTTTGCAATGATCACGAAATCATCTTCATCAGATCTGTCTGATGATCGCAGATACGTTTTATTTAAAAAGAATCAACTATCTGATACATTACCTAATCTTATTAAAGTCTTCTAGTATTTAAACCATTACATTAAACCAAACTAAAACATCAATAAAATGAAAATATTATGCACTACTGTTTTGTTTCTTTAATTTAAGATCTCACTTATGAAAATATTGTAAAATAGTAAAGTACGGTAGTTAAACATCTCAAAGAATTTAGATAATGCAAGAAGCTGACTACAAACTGAGAGAATAATGGGATGATCACCATTTCGATGAAATGCATAGAAATTACACTGATATAAAGCGCAAGCAAAATGAGAGATAAATTAAAATTCAAAACAAAAAGAATAACATACCTTCCCTCCAAAAGTGAGAATGATATTAAATTGTGCCCAGGTAGAGATTTTCACTCAAAGAACGAACAACAGTTGGAAAAATACTTTCAACTGTTGAGAATATTTAGGTCGTCATTTGTTCCTATCGCAAGTCTTATAACCTATTTTCTGTTTGTGGCTAGAATATACCGTGAGACGAGAAGTAGGAGCTGTGTTAGCTCTTTACCGTTATAAAGAATTGCCGAAAGATTTTCACAGAAGTGTATTTTGACTAATTTATATTTTGTAATGTTTCGAATGCCGAATCTACTTAATAGTAACGAAAGAAATTTTCTTCAGAGATAAGTTAATTGGGCTAAGGTAAGAAATTTATGTCATACATTTTAGCAATAAAAGGCTTCACACAGAATGAATTTGACGTGCTTCTGTTTGAAAGCACTATTCCGGTGGTGTGAAACTTATTAAAAAAATTGGCACTTTAATTGTTAAATTCGCTATCATTGTATCATAAATAATACGACATAAATTATGAAATATAAGTGAAGTACTACAGAACATTCTTAAAGCCTTATTATTTAATTAATACGCAAATAATTATGTTTAAAATTAGAATTGACTAAGTTAAGTAGACGTAGATTGTCGTGAAGTTTTGTACGCTATCATACTAAGATTTCTATGTAGTTGCTATAAATGCAATAAATAGTGAACGCTAAGCAGGAGTAAATTATGTTTTATATGAATTTACTATCTTAGATTATAAATGTTTATTGACACTACCTTTTTCCATGTGTTAAAGACGTGTGCTGATAATAAGGAAAAAACTGTGCATTTAATCGAGCTGAAATATGCATTACGTCTCCTATTATGGCACAAGATTGCTGGTTTTGCATGAACGTTTGTTCTAAGAGTCTTCAAAGGAATCCTTAACCTTGATTATTCGTAAGTAATAAGCCAATTCACTCGTAATTCTTGATGTATATTTTTTTAAGAAATTACTGGTGAGGTGCGGTTATAATATTCTCTTAATGAAAATACCATTCAATGCCCAAATGAAATATAACCTCACTTTGTTTAACGTAACTATAGTAAAACTCTGTGTGAACTATAAATATATATCTTGCCTGATTTTTATACGTCTTCGCACGGCTTCTTCAGAAAAACGAAAGTGTCGGGAAGGTATTAGAAAAAATAAAAAAAATTATTGTTGGAAGCTAAAACTGTATCTCACCAACAGAAAATATACACACACACACTTGTTATTGCTGTATTAGTCAAATTCATGGGTTTATATTAATTGCTTACTAATAAAACCATAAAATGTAATTACCCGAAATATTTGAAAAGGTAGTACTGAATGAAGTACTGAAATTATTCTGAATAATAAAATACTTAAATATTACTTATGAAATACTGGACTTTTTCTATATTTTTATACATACTACATACAATACTAAAATTTTTCTACATTTGAACTTGTGTCCACTTTTTTCAAAAGAAAAATTCCTAATGAACAAAGTTTATAAACCAATAGCTTAATGAAGTAGTGAAACAATGACATTTTGATTTAATTATGAAAGTAAGAATTAACTAATATTTTTCAGGAACTGAGGAAACCTCATTTATATTTAAAGTAATTTGAAGCGTAGAATTTGTAGAAACAGATTAAATTTTCTTTCAAGGACATTGTTGGTCACTGAACCCTGTAAAATGATACAAAAAAGACGCAAAGGTGGAATTCTGTAGCAAGATCCATACCGAAAAATATCAACTCCTAAACTCAGTATTATAGTTCTGGCTTGCGTTCATGAATGACAGTAAAACTCAGAATGTCACTTTCTTATAACTTTTAAATAATATAATATGAAACCTAGTGTTCAGAATTTAATTCGAATTTTCACGAAATGTCAGTCAGTTAGTTCTGTATTGCATAATAATGTTCTCTTGAAGAAACGAAAAATGGATGCAGGTTGAAAGAGACGAAAAATGACTACTCCGCAAAGTAGTAAGCATATGAAATAATAAAAAAATATGAAATTGTATTTAATTTATATTTATTTTTAATTAATATTTTTGAAGATATATTTTAGAACTAATTAAATTCTGAAATAGTATCGAATTTAATAATCACATAACACCGAAATTCTACATTCATTGAGAATCACATTAAAAAGTTTTCCTGTGAAAAAATACTTTTATTAGGAAGCACGGCACAAATTTGTGTCCTTGGGCTTGATGATGATTGAAAGAGGAAAGTACACAATAGTAAAGGGATTTCAAGCTCCCTTCATTTACTCGTAACACGTTGGGGTGCCAAACGGCACCGGACACAGCGAAGCGTCCTTCAACGTCGTTCCGGACGCCTAGGGAGTGGAAACCGGAAGTATCATCCGAGTTGCTGTCCAACGCGAAGCGGCCGCCAGCCAATCCCGTGGCCGGACCGGAGTTTTACGTGTAGGGGGGTTTTACGGATCCGTTCTCGGGGACTACTAGGTCTCGGCTTGCGACAGTCGGCTGGGGATTCCTTCAAACTCACAGCCACTGGCAACCGTGCGTGGAACTCGACGTGCCGCCTCTTCCAAACAACTTCAGCCCCGCCCCTTCTTCTCCTTCGTTTCATGATCTCGAGAATTTTTTCTATTTTTTTTTTTATGCAGCCTCTGAAGCAACCATTGCTACCGTTTCTTAGAAACACACATTTCTATGGTCATTATGACACAGTATGTCGTTCTCCGCAGAGTGCGAATTCACGAGGGGATGCCGCTTGCCCTAGAGAGTTGTATGTCCTCGACTGTAAGTGTTCATTTGGCCCTTTCAAAAACATAATTAATTTACATGTAGATGCTTCACTTACGATGTCTATACTTTTAAAGGTTGAAAGCAGCTAAACCAAATAAAAAAGAAAAAAACTTTGCAAGGAACTCAGTATTAATCAAGCTCTGCTGCCCCAGCGAAGATAGTCTTCAATTCATTTGTTAATTCACGAATGACGCGCCCGTAAACATTTGAACGACGTCATCTGGAGAAAATGTCCAATTCGCATCCTGGTTCCCAGTCCCTCTATTGCCACCCTCTGCACCACCATTCACATCACTAAAATCCCAGTAGATTTGACCCTATCAGTGGCCGCCTGTCTGTGCATATGCTCCCTTCCGTCTCCATGTCGTCTTATCCAGCCATCGAGAGGCGAGCGGCGTTAAAGTCTCGTTCCTCGTTGCTCCCCACGACCTCGCTCGACGCGAGGGCTGAGGGCGGAGGACGGAGGAGGGAGAAGCAGTGGCGGCGCCGGGCAGTTTCTCTTTCATAGCCCTAAATCTACTGCAGCCGCGGAGGGCTGAGGACCGAACACGTGCGCGGGTTCTTAACGCGGGGGCCAAATTGCGCGCGGCAGCCACGGGGCGGCTCCACGCGTGCTCACGCCCACGCCCGCACTCCTCGCCCGTCGCCCTCCGACGTCTCAGATCGCCCGTCGCCGAAGCGTTCGCCCTCCGTGGCCGCCGTGGTGGGCTCATGGTGGGCCCCGCCCCGCCCCGCCCCGCCCCGCCGCGAGCGGAGGGGACCCGCCCGCGTCCGCGCAGTTAGCACGCGCCAGGCGCCAAACGCGTGCGCCGCAAATGAAAGGAGCTAGAAACAACATCCAACGATGGACTCGTGAGAAAATCCGAAAATAAAAGGGAATTATGAATTGGTGACGGATGCCACAGCGTACATTGTCAGAAATGTCATTAAATAGAATGCACGAGTTATTAATGTACACGAAACTTAACTGAATTAACCTTGTACATTAAAAAGAGCTTAATATATTTGTGCATTGGAATGTACATATAACAGAATTAAACCGTAAATGAAGTTCATTATGCTACGCTTTCAGAATTCTTTCATATTCTGTCAGTCTTCATACTGTTTGTTGCGTGTATTTTCAAGTGTACATTACCGCCTGAGATATGGCATAATATTCTGGAGAAGTTCATCCGTTAGTACCCAGACATTTAGATTGCAAAAGAAAATCATCCGAATAATGAAAAAATGTCATCCACGTGATCCCTGCTAGCCTCTTTTCATTCAGCTTGGAATCTTATCATTGTCTTGCCTATTTTTTTATGAATCTGTAATATTTGTCAAAATTACTAACGAGGTATTTACTTAACGGTGGGAACATTTTATCATGTAATACTGATATTTATAACTACCACACACATCGTAAAACTCATGTTCATCAAGTGTCAGTATTAACAGCTCTTTACACGAAATCCATATGTACGTTACTCTACAACGTATTGCCAGATGACATTAAACAATTAAAATCGGTACACAAATTTAAGTTAAAAGTAAAATCTTTACTGTTGCATAACTGTTTCTATACAATTAGAGACTATACTGATCATCAAAAAGAAAAATAATGTTTATTTTAATAAAACAATGATATAGTCCAGTGAATTAGTTTTCATTATTGAATAATGTTTAAAAAACACTTAATATGCCTGTAACAAGTAAAGTACATCAGGTTCCGGGTCATTGACACCCATCTCAATCGGGTTTTTATCCATTTTCCTGATCCATTGAGCAAATGCTGAGATGTCCACTTGATTTGTTTCTGGACGTAAATGTAGCTTCACTATGCGCACGTTTTGTTGAGCTTTCCTTTTGCTTGTAGTGGTAGTAGAGCTAAGGGTGAGTTACTATTTTGTTAGCAATGCAGAAAAATCAAATCTGCAGTTCGCATGCCGTTACAAATAAGTTTTATATAACTCAGAAACAATAATGTCTATATTTTGAAATGTTAATCTTGCGCTTTTTAGATTTTTAAAATATTATTATTATTATTATTATTATTATTATTATTATTATTATTATTATTATTATTATTAATTTTTCATCTTTCAACTATTTATAGTTAATTATGGGAGGGGATTTTGAAATTCAAGAAAGCGTGCGAAGATGATTTTCTCCCCCATACGTCAAATACAGTTTTTCACTGTTTTTGACTAAATAAATATCTACAATAAATGTAATGCTTAAAATAAAATTAATGTAAATTTTATGTAGACGTTCTCCTATTTGCCCTGCCTCATATGAAAAATGATTTATGATTCATAATCATCAGTCCATCAAGATCATTCATTCATTCATTCATTCATTCCAGGTATGACTAGAACTTTGACACTTGCAACCTAATGTACATATGTATATTAAATTTGATGTGCGTTGATGGTAACTACTTTAATGTAAATTTACATTAAAGTAACGCAGAAATTTTTTACAGTGTGCATAGACGCGAATCCGCAACTATAGATTCGTAATTTCTCCTATTAATGCCAGGCGAGTATGTTACAAATTCGTGTAGTTCTATATTTCCTATTTCATTTTTGTTCTCTCATCTTCCTTTCATTCGCACACTTAGACTTGCATTATACTGCCACATAGGTGAGGTCAGTCGGGATCTTAGAGCTTGTCGTCTGGGGTTGTGTCCCGCAGGAAAATTCCGCGACCATGTGGAGATCAGCGCCGCATCTAACGTGCCAGAAGAATACGAACACAGCCACCACCCGGTCAATAACAAGCGTACTCTTACACTTACAGAAAATGACCACAGGAGTTGACACGCCTTCTCACTCATAAGATACCTTCTCACTTTGAAGACCCCAATAGTAAGTTGTTGTAGGTTCGAATCTCGATTGTGGCGGATTTTTTACACTAGTCAAAATACCTGGATCGAAGTCGAGTAGTGCCTGAATGGTGATTCCAGAGGCCGGCTGCTCCGATCGGTTATTCCCGTGGTTTCCTTCTATCTTGTGGATGCGGGTGAAGAACCTTAAACGAGTCATGGATTCTTACTTGCACACTTCCATCTCTTGATCTTTGGTCTGCGAGGTGGGATGTTCCCTCTTTCTCAAGTGGCTAAGTGACAGCTGCCCTCAGACGCACGCGCACACACGAGAGCACACACACACACACGAGAGCACACACACACGAGAGCACACACACACGAGAGCACACACACACACACACACATAAAAAACCACTCCCACGAACTGGTGACCAAGATATCATAGTGAAAAGATGTAACAATATTCTAGAAAACTCATGTCAATATTAACAAAGCGTCATAACGAGAAGAAACACTTTTACCGATTATTAAGAAAAATTTTCTGATTATCTGTTCTTTGTACATGAAGAAAATAATATCTCTATATACAATGGATTTTAAAAAATGTCATTTTGACATCAAGGCAATCAAACGGACCGTTTTACTATTTATGTCGATAAAAGATATTTAGCGTTTTTTTTTAAATCAATGATTTGTCCATTGATTGTTTAGGTCATTGAAATGTTTCACTGCGCTTAAAGACGCAGCAACTCCAGAGGAAAATTATTTTGTAGCGGGTCCAGCTTTTCCCGCTATTCCTCGAAACGAGCAATAAAAAAGCGGAAGATGATCGCGGAGGACAGTAAACGCTGGAAGCGTGAAGGGAAGCAGCCCGGTCGACTGAGCGAAACTAACAGGTGGCGCTGCCGGGGCGCGCGCGCGCGTGCGGGCGAGGGCACGCGTGCCTGGCCGGGCTCGCGTCGCTCCGCCGCGTCCGATCCGTTGCATGACGCCGCCCGCCCCGCGCACGCAACATCGAACCCCGCTCCGCCCGTCTCGTTAGCGCAACCTCTCCGACGGCGGAAGTCGCTTCGAGCCATACGTGACACCGCGTGATGATGGTTTCGGAAGCTATTTTCTGTCGGCGGGCAACAGGAAATTACACAATTTCCCTTGGCGCGGAGGCTCCTCGCGCATTGACACATCACGGCATCCAAGGCGGCTTCGAAGACATGTGCGCGCTCCCCTGGATAGCACGTGATGGACAAGGGGATGGTTTTGGATAAGTCGAAGCGGCCTTGGGGTAGAAAACAAAGTCTCATGACGGATACTGACATCCACACTTCCGTCTCAAATAAAGACACCTGAAAGAGGACATGCATTTCCCTTTCGCACCACCTCACGAAGGTCACTGAAAATTTAATTTCAGAAGCTAAATAAATAATTTTGGAAGATATTTCTCATTTTGAAAGAGGCTCTTGCATTGCGTTTTACCTTTATCAATTTGTTTTATTTGCTTTATTTCTTTCAAGAATAGAAAATGCGAATCAACTGGTTCGTGAAGAAAACAAAAGTTATCAATGCATTTCCTTCTGAAAATAAGAAAAGTGTATTTCAAAGACATGAATACTTTCTGATGAAAAGGAATGCAATAAAAATATTAATATAATATAATAAAATACTTCATATTAATGAATTTTAATTGCTTGTTGACTCACTGACAGTACTCGCAGTCAGTATCACGCGGAGGATAGGACCCCAGTCTGCGTCGATGAAATCTCTCCCTACACGCTTTAATGGAGCAGGAAGTGCTGCAGAGAGTGGTTTCTCTGATACAGTAAAGCCTATTCCTGGAGCAGCGGCGCACGACTGGAGGGCACCAAGTTCGATGGCGGCGCTTTTAATTCGTTCGTAAGCTGTTTCCCACCGCAAATCACCGGCCGCCTCTGCCCACGCAAGTGCGTGGCCGCGTGAGTCGTGCGCTCTCATTCGGGACAGAAGTGAAGTGATGGCCGCGCCGCCGCCGCCGCCGGCTGCCCTCTCATCCATCCCGTTAGAGGCGCTGACGAGACAACCCTCTTGGGTGGAGCGGGGCGGGAAGAAAGGCTCTCGGCGCGGTGAAAGGGCAGCATTTCGCCAGCACGCGCGATTTAACTATCAGAGCACGTCACGACGCGCCGAGAAATGCGTCTGCCGGTGGCGGAGAAGGCGGTGACGTGGGAGGCGCATCGTCCAGTCGACCGCCCGGGACGGCCGCCGCGCCGTCCGCGTCCAACGAGCGCTGCCCATCCGGGATCGACGGCGCTCCGCATTAGAGCCTCATTCATCCTTCGGAAAACGACCATTTTTCTCTCCGGCAACCGCGGTCTCGCGCGTTTGCTCCCGCGGTCACCCCGGGTCGACCTGCGCGGGGAGCGAGGCGGCTGGCTTTCCCTCTGGAGGACGGAACACAGTCGAGAGGAAGATGCAGCAAATGTAACGATCGGCCTCCCTGACGTACTGACGAGTTTTTATTGTGGATCCCAATTGCTCCAATTGCTCCTAAAATGATAAGGATGCTGGAGTTTACTGTTTTATTATCTTCGAGGGTACATTTAGGGAAGAAACGACGTAAGGAAGGGTACTTTTAATACCATACTCAACGTCAAATCACAATATCCAACTTACCAAATACCTTATCATTTCATTCTTGAACGATCCGACTATGAGTTACCAGAGGTTCAATTAGTGACGATATATTCACATTGTAATAAAAATAATAATAACAACAATATTAATAATAAAAATAATTTTGGCGCAATCTCCATACAATGGTAGGAATTTAATTATATATATTACACCAAAAGCGTCGTAAGAATTTGGCAATAATTAAAATACGAAAGAAATATCAGTGTATGTTCACAATTTATATTAATATATCAAGATTGTTGGAGAAGTGTTTGAGCGCCAAAGCACACTCCTCACTTTCTCCGGCCGTTGTGTTCGGTCCCGGGCTCCAGAGGGAGAAGCCAGCGCACGGAGCCGAATGCGCCGCTCGTGTGTGACCCCATTCCTGTGCGGAATGGAAGCGCACGGCGCATTCGTTATGAAGCAGCTAGCGCACGGGAGCCAGAGGTTAACCACTGGGAGGAGATCGGCGGACGCTTCCTGGTCGCCCGCGCGGGCCGCCGCCGCCGCCGCCGTCAGCCGGTTTCTTCTCGGTCGCACGCCCCAGCCGCCGCACGAAGTGTGATGAATTAGGAACACGAGCAGCTTCAATCCGGAAGCTTTTCACTCCTGCCGACTGGATGTCGCCCGCGGCGGGGCTCGCCCGGCGCCGCGCCACAAGCAGGCGGCGGATGAGCACCGGAGGCAATTCGTGTACGTCGCTGGAGCGATAAATATTGATGCACTTTGCAGTTTTGACGTTTCTGGGAATACAATATGCCTGAATTCGCATATTTCCAGGGCGTTTTTAATATTTCATACCTTCAATATTTGGTTTCTTCCTAGGGCTTTTATCCAGCCGACAGCCGGTTGCCCTTTACGTCCCGAAGGGGCGCATATTCGACCATACACTAGACAAACGCTTGCGGGCTTCTCTGATCTGGGGTCAGCAGAACGCGAGGCCCTCCGCGACAACACACACAAAGTCGAGGGACAAACAGCCATGCCCAAGGTGGGACTCGAACCCGCGGCCCTTCGGACCGAAGCGCTGAGTCGGTACTCGCTCTTAGCCACCTCGACCATCCAGGTCAGCCAATATTTGGTTTACAAATTATAATTCAACGTTTGTGCTGAACACCTCTCGTCTTCAGTTATCATAGTATATAGGCTGAATCTTGTTAATGAGTTTTCAGTTATTTCGTTGAGGTTTCATCTGAATCTTCAGTTTTTTTTTGCAAGGTATAGTGCTGCTTATATCCATTTTTTAGGTTAATACAGTCGACTCCGGTTATAGTGAACTTCTGGGGACTAACATTTTAGTTCACTATATTCGAGGTTCACTATACCCAAAGTTGTCAAAATTAAATAGAATTGTTCCATAACGATTCATTTTATTAATAAAGAGATGCATCAAAATACATTGCATGAACTAAACATTTCAGTATCTATTTTTTCTTAAAAATGAATTATTTTCAATTGTTTGCTTCGTACTGTTTCATTAGTAACTCTCCAGAGTTCGTGGTCTCTCCATACTTGAATTTGCATTGCCCTCTGTGTCTAAGTACCGTAATGCAGTCTTGACACCCTTCAATGCCTCTTGCACTGTTGGAACCGCCCCACTCTCCGGAGGCCTTTTTTTATTCGCCTGATGACATACGAGATGCTTTCGGTAGCGGGCTGGCGCTAGCGCAAGCGGCTCATGAAACTCATCGCTTTTCCGCGCGGCACAGCAGATATCGCCAGGCTGTGGTAGTCGCGTGCTTCCTGTCGCCTACGTAGACCACAACGCGCTTTGTCCCGCGGAATATCAAATAACACCAAGATGGAAACTGAAGCAAGCAATCGCGCGTCGCCGCCGCCGGTTGTAGCCTACACTGGACACGATCCGGGTGGCATAAGGTCATCAGTGAAGTCGCCATTCCGGGTCCGCTACCTTCACCTAACGGGAGACTTCTTCGATTATGACTTTTGACCGACGATTTTTTTTTTTCAAGTTACCTAGTATTGGAATTTGTAGCACTGAGGTGGTATATTCTTTTCCAGGAGGGAATTAATTTCCAAGATGTTGAATTTCCTACGTTCACTGTAGCCGAGGTTTAGGTTCACTACAACAGAATCTTCTTATGCTTATTTGAAATGTAAGTGAAAGCGACTTAAGTTCGTTATAACGGAGATTTCACTATATCCGAGGTCACTAATAACAGAGTCGACTGTATGTTACAAGTAGCTTACTCAAGTGTAAATGAATTGCTGTAATATTAATTTAACACCACATCTAAGTATTTTTCTGTATTGAAAGTGGGAAAAAAGTTCAATTACTTTCAGACGATAGTTTTAGAAATGGATGAAAATTAATTTTTCGATGTTATTTTTAATTCTTGATTATTAATCTTTTTAGAATAGGGGTCAAAGAAAAACTATATAATTTGAACTAATCTCGCCTATGAACAATGTCTGAAATATGTTATCTCAGTGATGAAATACTTACGTTATTACACTGATGCCAATCCAGACTGCACTGCACTACCGATTGAACTACATGACTAAAAATCATTTTGCGGTTGCAGCGCATCGTCGAACGCGTGTGCATAATCGCATAGAGACACAATCCGCGCTGTTACACTTGAGCGCCTCTCGTATTGAATCCCGTAATCCTCTCGATGACGGACGCGGGCCTCGTAATTGACGGGCGGCTGCCGACCGCAGGTAACTCTTGACATTACCCCGGCGTGCCTCGCAGCGCACTCGTGGGCGCGATCCGCCCGCCGGGAATTGGGAGAATCCCGCGCGGCCGACGCTAGACTCGTTTCCAGCCAGCGATTGGATTTTCATCTTACCAAACAATTCCAGCGCCGATGCAACCCTCGTCGACGGTATTTCTGCCCCCCCCCCCTGCACGTATTCGCCGAGTTGCACTCGGCGCATACCTCCCGAATAGCATCCGAATTACAGCAGAATGCAGCAGAACGAATGGCTGTGCATGATGCGCGTTGCGTTGCGTTGCGTTGCGATGCAACTTCCTGCCGTGGCCGCCACCGGCGAGTATCTCCCGAAGCTCCCGCTAGGCCGCGTGGTTGCCGCGAGATGCCATTCCATGGCCCCCGCCGCCCCCGTGGCCGCATGCCGAAAGGAGCTCGGGTCGGGCTGCATGACGCACGGGCTGCACCAGTGCAACGCACACGGTACGGCAGATATGCAAAGGTGCAAGTCTTTGGTAAAAGAAACGTTCATTCGTTACAGAAAAAGGAAGCATTCCTATGGTCATGTACGATAGTGTTTCAACATTGGTTTGGCTACGTATTTGTTATATACGTAGATAAATACACGCAATGAAATAATACTACGTTTTCAAATACCCAAAATCAAAAGTAACTGTCTGTGAGGACCCGTAGCTGTGCATTACATGAAGATGGACTGTTAATGTGCGTGAAGAAAATTTCTAATATTTTTAAGCATTTACCAAAAAATATTGACACTAGAAAAAATATTAACGAAATTATATATATATATATATATATATATATATATATATATAATATTACCAGGCTATGCAATATTGTCAACATTAGTTATGAATTGGTTGCGTACGAATTTTACTTTTTCACAAATTACTAACGTAGTACAGAGAAAAGTTTAGTATGCTATGCGATGAAAACGGCAATTTTTCAGCCCAAAACGTCGTATTGAAGGACTCTGATACGAAAACAGTGGCTAATTCTTGACTCCTTTAAACTTTGTGGAGTCGGAATTAGAATTTTGGGGGTTATTGATACCAAAAAATTCGGTTACAGCAAACACTAGAAGTCTACGAAATTCATCAAAATTAATATTCCTCCATCGATCTGGGAGATGTCACGGCCCCTTCAATTTATAACATATATTTTGTTTTTGTGGGAACTTTACATGACGCCCCGAAGACATTGTCAAAATTTCCTTAGAAATGCCTCTAAATGTTTTTTTCTCAGAGCAAAGTACACTAATAAAATTGAGGAAGGTCCGATTTTCGTTGAATTCTCCAAATTTTCGAAAATTGGAAAAGTTAAATTTTTTCGATGCCTTCCCACGATTATAATACTGATGATTGACACATTTCTTCTTGACAAACTCTATTCTCCAAAATTTTACATAAGGTCACGCACAAGTTTTCCAACACATGAATATTTTAGCGTTAAAAAAACAGCATTTTTAAAAACGATTTTCTCAAAACGGTTCCAAATTTTTCTTTAAACTTTTGGGGGGGATAGAGCTAAATGCATTGAATTACGTGGCATGAACGTTATTAAGTCGTATTATAATATTATGTAATGTTTAGTAATAGTGCGAGAAAGTGCATTTTGTTGTAGCTTTACTGATTTAGTGAGATTCTCAGTCAGAGGAACACTTCTTGCTCAAGAGAATAAGAACCATTTATTAACCAAAGATAAAACAAAATATTTTACATAGATTTGGGAGGATTGGTTTTCAAATTTAACAAAATATCAGAAACGTTAACGACACAAAAAGAATCAGAGATAATAGCAAATTATTTTATTAAAATATATGAAAATTTAATTATTAAAGTATATTAAAATCTTTAAAATGAAATGCAGTTAAAATATTCAAATTATTTAGTATTTTTTTTCTTTATCGTTTATTTTTTATCATACATATCAATAGTTTTCATTCATGAAGTGTTTTTGAAAGAATATACTTTGTTGTTATTGATTTCTGAGAAATAGCGTATGATTTTTCCAAAGTTATATAACATTTCGCAGATTGACGTAACATTCCTAATTTCTGTTGTTTTCTTTTGGGTATACGTATATCATATTATTTTAATAATGTTAGTTGTTCTATATTTCTGTACTAATGTACTGATATAGATTGCCCAATTTGAAAAGGATAAACCAGCTTTGAAATAAGCTCGTTCCCATTCCATTAATATAATCGTTTCTGTGCTCCCACGAGCCGAAGACAAATGACTTTGAAATGGAAGAACATCCGAAAAAACGCCAGTTTTCTTCCCACAAAAACAGTAGAAACACGCGCCCGACGAGACGCGATTATTAATAGTCGCGTGTCACGAATTACGAGTGTTTAACATACCGAGCCCAAGTATAAGCTAATTTATAGCCGTCGCAGAGGCCAGTGTTGACAAAAAGATTCTGCCTGTCGGCCGGCGGTTTCTCAACGCCCGGAAACAATACTCGTCATAGACGGCGTCCGGCGTCTGACAGGCAGGGCGGGAAGACAGGGTCGGGGGAGGGGGAGAGGGAAGGGGTGAGAGGCGGGGTGGGGCGACGCGGGACTCTTGACAGTCGCCAGCTGCGGCGCGTGTGTACCTTGGCACGCGCGGCGCGAGACCTCCCGCGCGGCGGCGGAACGGCGCGCCCAGTGGGCGGCGCCCCCAACGCGCCAGCGAAAGCAACGCCGTCCCCTACATTATTTCAGTGGTATACACACCTTTTGCGGCCCTCACAAGCAACCAAGCTTTATAAATGAGGTCTCTGAAGAAAGAGAATTTCACGAAGTCCTGACGAACTGCACTTTGACTTCAAAAATATGAAGGTTTCGTTGAACAAAAATCTAAATATCGTGTCAAATGCAACTCACAACACTCGGCAGCAGTTTTGAATCTATATCGTTAAGTAACTCCTAAACGAAGCGTTCTAGGGCCTTAAAAACTAAACATTTCTCTCGTTGTAATCTACAGGATGAGATCTTCTTGAACGTTCTATTAAATGTTTGCAGGTTCGACGCTTCTCGAGTCTGTTCAGAGCATGTAGAATCTGCAACTTGATGTGAAATTAATCTAATTACTCGATATTCCACGGGATTGAATTACGCGGGTGTACCTGTATAAAGTTAGATAAGACTAGCTTTTACTGACAAGGGTGTATTGTATTGTTATCAATTACAAGGAGACTTAGAACAAGTGACGGAGGATAAGTGTCTTGAGAAAAATGTATAATAAAGTCTTAATATGGAAAATGGAAAAATGCGGAAGAGGGTGGGTACATACGAGAATTCTCGCACGGGCACGCTAGTCTCAGGACTAATTTTCAAGCCAAAGGGTTGGTTTGCAGAGAAGGAAACATAGATTGAGATTTTATTCTTGATCTAATATGTGTCCTGAATCCTTTAGTATAGTTCAATTGCAGCGACCATTTGTGCCATATCAATATTTTAAAAAATTCATTCTATCGTGAATGTAGCTTAAACAGAAAATACAACACTCAAGAGATAATTGTTAAGCGCTATGGAACTGTTCATAAACATTTAATTGTTAGTTTGAATTCATCACAATTTTTGGACATCTAGATGTCACATACGAAATATTTAAAAAATACAAAAGTACTTTTCTCTATTCCTTAAGAATTTATAAGATTTAAGAGGAGAGTGTATAAATTGTAAAGATAATATTATTTGTGATGCCTTCTGCTGATGAGTAACTGGCCTTCTTTTCGAATCTTCCTGATCTAAATATAAACTTTCAATAATGAAATATGCCAATAATTTTATTTAAATAGATATTTGAGGAGGGAATACTCGATAAAATATTTTTTAAGGAAAGGCAGTTACGAAAAGGACTTCAGCAGTCAAAATTGACAGAGAATCAGTATGCTTACCAAATTTTTAGCACTTATATTATTTCTTAGATATCATGTAGAGATTACCTCCAGTAATGATTGAAGGAATGCCTCTCAGGTGTCAGAATATTGCATTGGGTGTAAACGACCGGTGAAAATATACACCTGCTATTATATTTGGAGTAAACATATCTCAAAATGACGTGTGTAATTTGTATCGAAAAATATCCATTAAAAATATTCGTAGAATTGAACTCTTCGTACACGGGTTTACAGCCGGTTTTTTTTCTAGTTCTTCTGTTTCTCCATTTCCCCGGATTTAAACACATTTATTTTCCCCGTCATTATCATTCATTATCTAACTATAGATACCAATTCATATCCTTGATTTCTTCTAGAAACTAGACGGTTTACCCAGAGATACTGAATGCGCAAAAACTCGCATTCAAATCACAATGAACACATAAGTTGGTATATATGTCATATTTTAAAAAAAAGTAATAAAAGATTATCTATAAAATCACTGTATTTTTGCAATATTTTATAACTCAATGATGTACATACTTCAAAATTAACAAACATTTCCTCAAATTTCTGATAAAACATTATAAATACCATTTAGATCTAATGTTTGTCTGTGATATTTAGAAAATGAAGATAACGAGAAAATAAGAGAATTAAAACTGCATATTGTTTATGTAACATTGTTTGTGAAAGCAAACGTGTCTTGGTCTACATGGATCGATCTGCTTGTAATAAATATAATTATTAACTACAACTCGGCGTAAATACTTCCTTTTAATAAACTAACATTGGATCGAACTGCATTGTTGTTTATGTATCCACGAAGAAACTCCACGTCATATCCCTGTGTTAATCTTACATAATGAATCTCGCATGGAAGACGCAGCAATTGTGGCCAAGCAAACCTGAAGAGAGCCCACTGTGGGAGTGGCTGCTGAGGCAGAGGCTGGGAGAGACGAGACGGGTCGAGGCTCGCGCTGCGCTGCGCGGCGCGGCGCGCGTCACCGGCGGTGGCGGCCGAGCTGTCGCCAGTCAATGAGCGCTTCAAAGCGGCGCCGCGGGCGGAACGTCGCCCTCGTTTGTTGTCGCTCTCGCGAAAAAAGACGGCAGCGGTGGTGGTGGCGGCGGGGAAAGAGGAGGCGGTAGCGGCAATGGTGACAATGCTAGGGACAGTGTCGGTAAGAGTGACGGAAACGGTGTTGTCGGTGAAGAATTTGGAAGCAGTGGCCAAGAAGCCCAAGGAAGGAGCAGGGGTGTAGGCGGAGGCAGTGGAGGACACGGAGGCGAAGGCAAAGGAAGGAAGGAAGGTGGAAGTGCATATACAGACAATCGCGAAGGAGGTGGGTTAGGTGGTGACTGACAGGTGTGTGGTGACTGACGAGGTGGTAACAAAGGTGAGGCGGAGATGGAGGCGAGAGCGCGGGCGCGGGCGAGGGCGCGGGCGAGGGCGAGGGCGCGGGCGAGGGCGCGGGCGAGGGCGCGGGCGAGGGCGCGGGCGAGGGCGCGGGCGCGGGCGCGGGCGAGGGCGAGGGCGAGGGCGAGGGCGAGGGCGAGGGCGAGGGAGCGAGGGCGAGGGCGAGGGCGAGGGCGAGGGCGAGGGCGAGGGCGAGGGCGAGGGCGAGGGCGAGGGCGAGGGCGGGCGAGGGCGAGGGCGAGGGCGAGGCGAGGCGAGGGCGAGGGCGAGGGCGAGGGCGAGTGGCGAGGCGAGAGGAGGCGAGGGCGAGGGCGAGGGCGAGGGCGAGGGGCGAGGGCGAGGTGCTAGGTGAGGGCGATGTCCAGGGCGAGGTAGTGGGTGAGGGCGAGGGCGCGGGCGAGGGCGAGGGCGCGGGTGAGGGCGCGGGCGAGGGCGCGGGCGAGGGCGCGGGCGAGGGCGCGGGCGAGGGCGCGGGCGAGGGCGCGGGCGAGGGCGCGGGCGAGGGCGCGGGCGAGACGGAGGCCGAGAGGGCATCGGAGGAGAAGGCAGTGGCGGTAGCGTTGGCGGAGTTGGGAGCGAAGACGTAGATGGCGGGTGTGACAGCAGCAGGGGTGGCGGGCGGCGACATGAGAGGTGGCGGCAACGCCAGAGCGAAGAGAAAAAGCCGGCGGCGCTTGCGAGTGCGACGGAAGCCAGTGGCGAAAGACTGGGTCCGTTCTGGCGCCAGGAGACCTCGCCGCGGCAGCGGGCTTCTGCGGTTTCTGCCGGCGCTCGCGATGCCAGAGGAGAACCAAGAAACAGTTTGGGAGGCGCTGAGTGAAGACAGAGGGCTTGACATTATTTAAGGCCTCGTTCCACTTATTTTGTATTTTTATATTAGTAATTTTGGGGAGGTGGAACTCGTAAACAAAGCACTTTCCCAAGCACACTCAGAGTCTAATTTGAAAGTTCCAGAAGTTGTCTCGTGAAATAGAGTTATTTGATCAATGACATTAGATTTTTGACAGTTACTTTTGACTTTTCAAAAATTGCTAAACTCAAATCCGAAAATCTGAAAGCACGCAAAAGACAAACACTGAGCATTGAACATAAATTATTATCTTGTGTGAAATTGTGCTGAATCTTGAATGAGTGCTGAATAATTATACTTACTGTTACTGACAGTGCAAATAAACATTTATACAACAAAACACTTGCAAATTAGAATATATATATATATATATATATATATATATATATATATATATATATATATATATTTACCTCTTTCTTTAGTGAAAGAGAAATGAATATGTATCTTATTCTGTAACAACACTTCACATTCTTATTTTTATTGAATGTTGGATAATTAGCTCGTGTTAGGCACCTTCAACGGACGCGTGAGTGCAAGGAGTAAGAAAACAAATATACAAAATTACAATTCACATATTTGGTGGCACGATTCTCAACATTTGGATGTATGTGTCTGTAAAATGAAAGGTGGAACTGAGACGCGTTTCCTATAGGAGCGTCGTCACGTGTTCTTCGGCGTGAAGGGGTCCGTAAAGGGGCGAGGGCGAGCGCAGATTGATTCCCGCCGCGCGCTCCGCGTGATCGTCCGTTCGCGTGATGGCGGCGGCTCCGTAATGGGATGAGAGTCAGCGGCTCCGTGTTCTGTTAGAGCCCGCATTCCCGCTTCGCTCGCGGAGCAGGCGGGGCAAGCGGCAACGAACACGAGGCGCGGTGCGCGATGTGGATAGAGGGGGAGGGGGATTGATTGATTGTTTCCGCACGCTTCAACCTCTTAAGTTCGTTAATCCAGTAAGTGTAGTGTATTTTGTACAGAGGGCATGGGTCAGCGGGGCGGTGATTCCCCGACCCCGCGCTGGATGGTGAGATCCAGCGCCGACCTATACGTCGGCTTGCTGGTATTTTTTCCCAAGCAGCGTGCCACCGCGCCATCCGGGACAAGCTCTAAGCTCCCGAATGATCTTCCAACAAGTATGCTAGAGTAGTGCATGTGAGTGTAATTGAGTGTAAGTAAGGGGTGAGGATAGGACAAGGAGGAGGAAGGGAAGATCGCGCGCGGTCCGTGGCCCGTTTGCTAAGGTACTGCTGCGGCATTTGCCTGGTGTTGATCGGAGAAACCACGGAAAAGTACCGCTCAGAGCAGCCGGTCGCTAGAATTTCCCCCAGACAGCGGCTGAACTCGACCTAGCTAGTGTGGAAAATCCTGCCACCGCCGGGATTCGAACCGTATGAACTCCCGGTCACTGGCACTGCAGTGACATCATTGAACACTCTGATCCCCCTAAGCCGTGGGAAGAGGGGGCGGGGAGGGGGCGAAAGGGCGCGGCGCCGGGCGTGGCTCCCAAGGACGCGGCCTCGCCCCCGGCCCGTCGCCCACGTGCCAGCCGGCTAATTAGTCGCGACGAATACATGAATAGCCAAGCAGGCGCGCAGGCGCTCACCGCCTCTAGGGTCTCTGCTCGCCAATCACTTTTTACTGCCTTCATTTTCGCCTTTTCTTCAATTTTCTCGGAGCTCTACTGCATTAAACTATGATCCGTGGAATATGAATCACAACAATAGATGGAGGCAGGTTTGGCTTAATCATTAACTCATTTGGGAATGAGGACGGCTCTCAGTGCAATATTCTCAGTCCGCTCACCTTACATCGCTAGGAATAAGGTTCAATCCATGTCGATCGATCTGGGATTTGGGGTGAAAAAACGGAGCTCGCAGCAGGTTTTCTCAGGGTTCTCCCTTTCCCCTACCACTTTCCACTATTGCTCCTTTTCATGAACCGTTTCATTAACGCCGCCCAAATTGGATGTCAGTACACACTGAAGATTGAAATTCACTGAATACATATTAAGGGTCATTGTAATTGAAAATGTAATTAGTCTTGTGTGATACGAACAGAATCTGCATATTCATAGGACATACGATTTTTCTGCTCATTTCGTGAGAACAAGCAAGAAAAGTGATATAGAAATGATCTTAAATTGAAGATCGTGGTGCACAGGAAAGCAGAAACTTCTTTAGCCACAAATACTTGTTCGAAATACTAATCGTTCATCCTGAAAAATACAATTTTGAAACGGTTGCCAGCGCCCGGACTGTGCAATGCTACACTCTATGGCGAGCTGTGAAATCTTCCCAACGATATTCGCGCTCAAACTCAGTGTTGTTCGTATGTGTGTGTCTGAGGTGTAGTTTGGGGTCAACGCAAGAAAATAGGCCAATTGCATGTCACTTAATATGACCATGATTTATCGCAACTGGTTCAACCTCTACAGAATAAAACGAAACATATTCGATTCTGAAAAAAAAGAAACGGAATTAAAATATCTTCAGTGCTAAAGATGAAATGTGCATTAGTCTTGAGGTTTCCATTTCGTTAAAAATAATTGTGATAATCTTTTTTGCAACAAAGTATCAGAAATATCAGTACGTGAAATAATTACTGTTATCTAAATGAATATAGCGTCGCCGAAATTTTAAACACTTTTCAAAGTATTTTCATGTGTTGAAAATGTCTACTATGCAAGTTTTCGTTATAAAAAACTTTTAAGCTGACAGTTGTCTTGAGTTTTCATCCTGAGATGAAAAAATAACGATTAAAAATTAAAATAAAGTAATAAAATATTACAAAAAATATGTGGTCGCCATTCTTCTAGAACGGTGTTGTTTCGGGCTGTAGCCACTACCCACCCCCAGAATAAAGTGTGGGAAAACCTAATACAAACGCTCGCAAAAGAGTTGTTCTGTAGAGAACATTCTTTCGATGTATTATCAGGCGGCTTATTAAAATAAATTTGTATATTTGCAAGTTCCTATACTAAAACGTAGCGTCCCATTCTTATAGATTTATGTTAAAATATAATTTTGTAATTGAAATTATTCTACAAGAGGGGATAGACCCATTAGCTTAATTGCATACGCCAAACAGGAAAAAACTATCCTACAAATCCAAAATTATCCCATGGATGTCAACACTGAACATTTTTCTTTCCAGTAATCTAAGCCCTGTTTCACGTATTGTGAACAGCGACGTCCCGAATACAATGCAAGAAGAACTTTCAGCAGAGTCTAGCGTAGAGAAATCGTTTGCACGTTCAAGCCTTTGCGCATGCACTAACTCGAAATCTAACTCGAATTGATAGCGGAGTCCACTAATCCGCCCCCATTAGCGGGCGACATCTAATGAAACCCTCGCTTTCTAATCAAATTCTCGGTCATGCTAAATCGGAATTTGTGCCCACTTCAGTCGGCAGAGTGTGCTGGTAACTCTACATTCTCAAGATATACCGTCACGTTGGTGGCATTAATCTGTTTATTCTCATATAATTCTCTCTCTCTCTCTCTCTCTATATATATATATATATATATATATATATATATATATATATATATATATATATCTTGCATTGGATAAATTTATTTAATAATATAATTATATAATAATGTACATATATAGATTATTGATTGATGGACAGCTCTAGTCGAAGAAATGCGAATCAAAAAATATGGCATGGGAATTTAGCACAGACTCTGTCACTACAGTTAAAAACGTCTTCCATTTCGACCAAAACGCTTATACGAAACCTCTTTCTCCAGGTCGCAATTGGTCGATAGATTGCCGTCGATTGCAGTACGCTAAGCTTTGCTTACAGTTCCTAATTTCAAGCAACCCTTTTAATCACCCCCTGGGTGTCGTGGGAAGGTAGCGTTAGCCGTCTCACTGGTGTCACATTTAGATGTCATCACAGATGCATTTCGAAACTCTTGTGGGCGCTCATCAAGCATGACGGTGGTGATTTCGAACGTAAGGTTTGTCGATTCGCAGGCGAGGAAGAGTGTGAGTCTTTCTTCTTAACCGTGCATTTTATTCGCGTTTCGGGATTGTGCTGTTTTCTGGCTAATAAGTGATACATACTATTGACTTATGTCCCGCAAGAGTTTATGCTCCCGTTTGCGCCGCGATCGTATTTCGTATATACTTTTCAGCTGCGCGGCTTTTCACTTACCCAACGTCACCATCCCTTCACTCTTGAGGATTGTCAAATAAAACACTGAGACTTCCAAAAAGTAGGAAATATATTGTTCGAAAGTTCTGGATGGCTAATCAATCGGCAAACTTTTTACCTGCTCCGCTTCTGCGAATATTTTGTTCTGTATACTTGAATCATCGATAACATCGATAACTAACACCTTCTCCAAGGTTTCGCCTAACTTCTAATTTCTTGACGACTGTACTAATTGGGTATTTGAACAAATATTTCAATTTAAATATTGCCATGCGTCCATATCTTTCGAACTCTAGCCAGCGTCTTCCAAAACAAACTTGCCGAAACGGCACCCCTTACATTACTCAATTGTTCGTCCTCTAGTTGATACCAAGCTCTGTATTTTCATTTCGTAACAATAAGCTATCAAGAGCAACTTTGTTCTCATAAATTCTTAGTTTCCGACATTGGACTGACAAATGACTCGAAGTACTTAATACTGCTGATCTCATATTCAAAAATGTCCAACACACAACATGATTCACTAACATAGAAAATAAGTCAGTAATTATAGTACAGAGCTTTATAAAATATACCGTGAGTGATGGACCGTGATTATAGACGACTGCACGGACAAACAGAGGTTAATCGACTAATGTGAGAGAATCGTTGGTCGTGTATTTTCAGACATGGATGTCTCTGGATTTTTCAGGCAATATTTACACATATAATGTGTGGAAAAATAATTAATGGAAATCAATGTGAAAATGATCAGACAATAAAACAGTGAGCATTCCACCTGCTGAAGTTTGAAGTAAATGTCTTTTTCTTATGAATATTATTTTTTACATCCAGAAACATTCACCAATAATACCTTTAAGTGAAAAAAACTGAAAACAATTGCCACGTACAATAATAAAAATTACATCCACGGCAACGGTAATTTTTCTTTGTTCTGTATCGGGAAGCCAAAAGTAAAAATCACTATTTAGGCAAAAAAGGTGAAACTATTTTACACAAATATTTCAATAATTTTCTTATAAATTTAATGATCAATTTCGAAGTAAGTGCCAAAGTATGGTATGCTTTTTATGTTGAATGTTACATATTAAATGGATTTTGATGTATTATACTGAAATATTTTCTTCAAAACGTTAATGATAGTTAACTTCAACATTCACAAAGTAAAGCATCATTCTCTTTCATGATTGCAGAAACATTTAAATAAATCAGTATGGAGTTTACCTTCCCAGTGACCAAGATCTTCAAGGAAAAGATCACGAAGGTGAAGAGCGACTTGCTGCCCGAGGGCTTCTCGGACCCCGGGCCCATGGGCCGCCAGTGCCCGCAGTACGTGGCGCAGGTGGTGGACGCGCTGGGCACGGCGTCAGCCGACGCGCAGGGCCTCGCGCACCCCGTCACGAGCGCCGACCGCCTGCGCAACTCCGACCACACGGTCTATGTCATGGTGGACAACACTAGCGGTTCCAAAAACGGACGCATAGTTGGATTCCTGAAGACGGGTTACAAAAATTTGTACTTGTACGATAAAAATGGACACAACCACGAAACCAAACCGTTGTGCGTCTTAGATTTTTTCATTCACGACGCACTGCAACGTAGAGGTTTGGGAAAAGAACTTTTCGATCACATGTTACGAGACTCGGATATTTCGCCGAAGCATTTGGCGTTGGACAGGCCCTCCGATACTTTCATGGCGTTCGTAAGAAAACACTACGGGCTGTTTAAGACGATTCCTCAAGTGAATCACTACGCCATATACGACGATTTCTTTTCGAAACGACACGACGGTAAATCGCAATATCTCAGCCGATTACACGGCCGAACGTCTTTGAGGGGCGGGCGCCAACCTCTTGCACGGCGCGGTGCACCATCGGCAACAGGTGAGCAAAATAATGCCTTGCAGCAAATCCGCCAGCAGCAGCAGTCTCAAAACCAACAAAACCGCCAACATCAACAGCACCCTCAGCAACACCAGTTACCTTTCCAGCACTCTCACCAGCCGCAGCAACAACACGAGCTACCTCAGAACCAGTTCCATCAGCAGCACCAGGTGCATCCACATACGATGGCTCAGCCACAGCACGAGATGGCTCATCAATTGCCTGTATCACAGCAGATGCATCACCAGGTAGAGGAGCTCCAAAACCAGCTGCTTCCCCAACCGGACGTACTCCAGCAGCCTCCAGGGTCCGAGCTTCACCAGCAACAGCAAGCGGAGCTCCAGAATCCGCCTTCACATGAAGAACAGATGTGTCAGCTACACGCTCAGCACCAGCAACAGTCTACGGAACCACAGCTCCAACCCGAGCCACCGCAGCAGGGAGGCGCGCAGCCGGTGGGCCGCCTGTGGGCGGACACGCAGCGCTCGTCGGTGGGCGAGTGTCTGACGTACGCGCAAGCGGGCAGCCGCTGGGGATCCGGCCTCCCGTCCATACCCTACGTCTCACGCCCGGCCGCCGGGAAGGCCACCATGGTCCCCACGCCCAACGGCCCCGTCATGCTGGTCCCGGCCGAGATGACTCCGGACGGCCCCCACCTGCAAGGCGGCCACCCGCCCATGACGCCCTGCTCGGCCCCGGGCACGCCCGGCGCCGGCCCGCCCCCGCCCGGCCCGCTGGTGGCCGGCGGCGACGGCTGCGGCGTGGCCCAGCCCGCCCCGGCCGCCTCGCCCCGCGGCCCCACGCCCGCCCCGCCCGGCGCCCCGCCCGCCACGCCCGACAAGAACGCCGCCTCCACGGCCTACGAGTTGATGCGCAAGTCCAAGTACAGCCACACGCCTCTGTGGTGAGGCCGGCGCTTCCAGCTCCCCATTCGTCTGTCAATAAACCAATGGTATACAATTATCTTCATCTTTTCATCTTACGTTAATTCGTCCTCGCAGTTAGATAATGAGTCCCCGATCGCTGTGAGAGTGAGCGATGAGTTTCAGTAATGTCATTTGGCACAAGCACGGTATCCATTCGTAGTTACAACCAACCAATAAGAAAACGTTCTCCCTCTTTGATATTCTCTCATAAAGCATTTAGTGAAGAAATAAAGTGGACTTAATACACCAATGTCATGTACACAAAATCGCATAATTACGACGCGTTTAATTCTGTGGAGCGTGTTGAACTTTAATAGGCCTATTAGGGTAATTGGGGCGGTTACACCTAAGTGGCGAGCGCAGACGCTTCTAATTAGGTCGCGTGGCGTGGAGGGGCTGACCAGGGCGGGGCGGGGCGCGGTGGGGTCGGTGGGGACGGCGAGTGCTGCTATATTTAACCGCGCCGAGGAGTTGGCCTAGACTGCTTCGGATCTCGGAGGGACCGCGAAGCGTCGCGAGCGCTTCTGTGAGTAAAATGAGCGTTGCTCCGTTCACCTGGGCCAATCCCCATTTACGCTCGAATATTTACCAAATTTCAAACATTCCATGATGTGAATTTTGATGGTTAAACACGTCGTGTCTAGAGACAACTGCGTATCATCTTCCTGTGTGAATTGTTACTATATTCACGTTATCTTCTTATTTGAACACGCCTCTCCCTTGCAATTTTTGGTATCCAATGCTGTTGCTTTAATTGCTGGTAATAATATGGTACCGCTTCTTAATAAAGTGTTGGATAGATGCATCAAGCGATAAAACAGACAATAAATAAATGAAAAAGCAATAAGCATCTCGACCATGGCAAACCAAATTAAGAGTATATAAGCTCACATTTTTTTGGAAATATTTCACTTGTGGAATGTTTAACGTTGTTGATAAATAAAATGATCCTGAGGATATTACTTTACAATTCTAGAAGTCCACATTTCAGAAAAATGCGCGAATTTTAACCTAATCTACGAAATGATATAAAATAGAATACAACTCTCAGGCGTTGCATCCACAACAGTTTGTGTTATTACAGCTAAAACATTCAACACCTTTGACAGATTTGGATTTTCTAACTTTTAAAACATCTATAGAACTGAATTGTAGGAGTAAAACGAAATTACTGAATTTGACTTTTCGTTATAAGACAAGAGCTTGTGAACTTTATCACCGTTGATTTGTCCTTCAAAATAAATGCTATTTTGTCAGATCGATCTTAAATTAATGATATTTATTCATTTATTTGTATTGGTCTTTTAAATATCTAAATTGGTGATGGTAATATTGGATATTACCATATTAATATAAACGTAATAGACAACTATACAACCCAAAAATTATATTTGGGAAACATTTCGTCAATTTTAAAACTTTATCCATATGAATCACTAACAATTGAGTGATAAAAACTCCAAATTCCAGGGAGTATCTCATCTTGAAGAGTCTCAATTATTGCCTTGAAGAATATAAGTCAGATTCATGAATCCTTCATTTATTGATGGGTTCATTTATTGTTTGGGCTCAGAATTGTGCTACATTTATGGAGTCATTGCACTAATGACAGTATAAACACTAATGATGACAGTTTATATAAAAGCCTATTATACGAGCAATGATTTCCTACACTTGCCCAATTGGAGAATCAGGCCCCCGTGAAGTTGGCCCGAAAAAAAAATCCAATTTTCATGTGCATACGTTTGTCCATCGTTTAACCACGTTTGCCCACTCTTTAGAAAATTTTTAACAACCTCCGTTCAAAAATTAGAGCAAAAACAAATTTTTCGGGACAATTTCATTCTTTTACGAAATTTCAAGATTTTGCCTAAAATATTAAAAATACCAAAACTTGAAGTGCGCTTTCGTTTGTCCATCGTTTTACAGATTTGCCCACCCGTCAGAAAATTTTTACCAGCTACGGTTCAAAAATTGACAAAAAACCTTTTTCCCGCCATTTCTCCAAATAGCCAAAATTGCAACAAATAAATAAAAATTTCAAAACTTTTCATTTGCATTCGATACTTTACCTCCTAATGGCCCATTATCTACCTTAAGACGAGGTTTATCACCAAAGGAAGAACCATTTTTTTCAAAAAAGCGTGAAGTTGGAAATTTTAAATTTTTTGGGGGGCCAACTTCACGAGGAGGGGGATCAACAGCAAAAACATACAACGGTGTTCAGGAATTTGAAAATTGAATTTTAGGAACTACCATAAAATATCAGTTGTTTATACCCAACCAGCAACTACACCTAGTAATCAGAATACCCATAGAATTGATTTCCCTTAATTGATCAAACTTTTTATCATAAAATTCCTTCCACTTCTGAAATGTTACATTACAATATTGAAAAAAAAACGCACCAAACAGAGAACAAATGGTAACAAATTTCTTCTACCTTCCTTAAAAAATACATGTGTGTTACAACCAAATTCGAAATCAGGCTAAAATATGAAATCCGGATATTGTTGACACTATCGAAACTAGCAGAATAAACTAAGGGGTAGGAACACTCTTGCAGAATACTTCGTAATTTAATCAGAATCATCATAAACTCATTTAATCAATCATGATAAAGTTGACGTTAGCCATCAGGACATGACTACTGTACCAGCTGTCAAGAATAGCAGGTATGTGATAAACAGAGTTCAGGCTTCTCCAACATGCTAATGGAAAGTTTTTCATGCTAGTGAGACGCAAGGTGTGTAGTTCTGAATCCCATTCTTTCGTACGTAAACATGTATTTACACGACACCGCGTACTATAACTTGAATGCATTCTCAGTTGACGCTTCGGCACCCTTTCCGAGTTTGCGACAAGGTTCCACTTTCGTGATTTACAAAAAAACAATTTCTACCACTTCAATGTAAAATTTCTAACTCATTTTTATGCCAAATACGTCTTGCCTCACATTCAAAGGGTTACCTTGCTTTAAAATGCGCTTTGTGACTAATGCCAACATTGCTCGGATGAATAATTCATTCGTCACTTATGCAGCTTTATCTACACGGTCTGGCTAATGTGTGAATTAACCGTCTACTCCTGACATGAGACACATTTCGGACTTCAGCCACAACATACATAAACACTAAGTTTTTCACAATTCGCACCCATTAAATATACGTAGTATATTGCAATCTTATTTCCATTTTTTCTCTTTCTACTTTATGAAAAACAAATAGCAATCAAAACATCTGAACTTCTTGCTTAAGTCATATTACACCAAAAGAAAATAATAATAATAATAATAATAATAATAATAATAATAAAAGAACAGCACACGCTTCTTGCATTATTTGTGACGGCTCCGCAACATTAAAATACTACTTGAAACTATAAAAGGGTATCTAACCAGCAAAACATGTTTTGTCCCGGCTGGGATTCGTACTGAGGTTCTTCAATTTAACAAGCCATTCATATTACCCCTACGCCACCACACGCACGGTAAATCTATACGTCGTCGGCGCTTTAAAAACAAAATTGAACATTCTTAAAAAATCAGAGATTTTCACTTGCATTATTTCAAGACTTTAAAGAATAGATTTCGTTCTGTCACTGACCCTTTGACCTGCGCCACTTTTATAAGCGTACTTATTATATAAATATAATTATACTATTATATAAATTTGAGTGGATTCGAGAAATCGTGTAAACAGTTTAGGTGCTAACGTTTACCTAAGATGGACGGACAGATAGACAAGGATACCTAAATGTTTTAATATACACCACGTTTGTGGTACCAAGGGCCCACGAATCTTAATTTTGACTGCACTACGTATTAAAGGATGTAATTTACTGTGTATAGGAGCAAAATTTATGCGCTTTTTTGATAACAGCGATACGAGTTATTCTGTCAAAAATCCGCCCCTTACCGCAGCAGCTTTACAATTCTTCCTCTTTACCTCGTAAGTATGTAGTACTCGTAAGCGAGAAAATAGTAAAAGTGGTAACAATCAGAGGAAGAATAATCAAATTTTCAGTGCCTCTCCCATGAGCCTGCTCTCTAGATTGATTTATTAATTAGTGATTCCGGGCGCGTCAACTCCTACGGTCATTAGTTCCGTAAGTGTAGTGCCTGTTTTGTATCGCGGAGGTGGCGGTTATCCTCTCCCGCTGGATGACGAGATCCGGCGTCGACATATCCGTCCGCTTTTCGGGTTTTCTCCAACCAGCTGTCTCCCACCAGCGGGGCACCACCCCAGCCAGGACAAGCTCTAAGGTCCTGACTGGTGTCCCGGCACGGGCGGTGGTGTAGTGCATGCGAGTTGAGTAAGTAAGGGATGAGGGTAGGAAGAGGAAGGGAAGATCGCACGCGGTCTGTGGCCCGTTTGTTAGGGCATTACTGCAGTGTTGATCGGATAAAACATGGGAAACGTCCGGTCAGTTCAGTTGGCCGCTAGGATTGTCCGACTGAATTCGACCTAATTTAGCTAATGCGAAAAATCCTCGTAACGTCGGAATTGGAACACTAGGACCTCCTGGCCAGAGACACTGCAATAACATCAGTCGATGCCCTGAGCCACGTAAGCCGGTCCCGCTCTCTTCGTCTTGGAGCTCATCTCACTCGGAGTGGAGCGGCCTGCGGTTTATGACCCTTGACGACCGCGGAGCGAGGAAGGAGACGCTTGGGAAACGCGATTTCTTTCGCGATTTGAGGCGCGCCTTCTTTGTAAGATCTCAAACACTATTCAATTCCGCCACCGCAATTTCTTTTTCACGAACGCTGATATTTGTTGCGCTGCGGTTGATATTTCCTCACAAGATAAATTTTAAACATTTCTGAGTTTTGTGTGATACTTTCATTGTGGATGTGTGTTGTTTGCTTTTCCCCGTTTGGCGCAAGTGCTAGAGAAGTAATGTGGAATAACCAATTTGAGGCACATTTCTTCACCAACCTAAAAGCATACAGATGTGACCATACAGTTCATGCATTCTCTATCTTTTAATTTACAACTTAGTTTAAGCATTACCTATTATCTGAAACTAATTACACCTTCTAAACGAAGAGATAATAAACCGTTTTTGGTTTTTATATTTAAAAATGATAACAATCATTGTCTTTTAAAAAGGACTATTAGGACAAATAGATCTGAGTCACTGAGTGTGTACAGAGACAGTAATGTTGCAGAATTTCATTTTCGAAACTTATGACATGAATATATAATCGAATCCACGTTATTTACCGAATAGCTCAAGTATTTGGGGGTAAGGTGAGGAGTGACGCTTGCAGGTGACATATGCCACATCCACTACCATATACAGTGTACATTATCACGTTCCTTGGTTTTACACTTATTAATGTCATCAAAATAAATTTTTTAATGCTGAGATGTAAAGAAGAGATATTGGAAAATTATTACTGAAGAAATCAAAAATACAACGATGTGTACAAATAGAATGTGTAGCAGTCTCTTACAGATTTTCTCTTGAAGTTTTCCTATGATACGACATGCACGTTGATACCAAATCAACGAACCATTGCAAGTTTTCCACTGCCAAATAAATTACTTACAATGAAATGCAATAAATAGTGTAAAAGTTGAAGTTCGATGGTCAGAATGGACGAACAGACAGATGGACGGTCAACGTGAACTTTTCTCTCCGTACACGAATGTAAGTCACACTTCCGCTCGAGAACAGAGTTCCCTGTTGCTTCTATTCGAGAAAATACAATGACCGCCCGTAATAACTGAGCAATAATGTAACCACATGGAGAAACACATCGTCGACTTCCGCGCAGTGCGAGCACAGTTGTGGAGAGGGGGGAAGGGGAGGCGGGTGCGCAGACCACAGGTGCGCCCGTCGGCCGGCCTCCTCCGCGCCGGAGGGCTTCTCGGAGACGTATTAATTAAGCGGGGTCCGCCACTGCGGCGGCCCCGCCCCCGCCCACGCCCCCGCCCACGCCCCCGCCCCCGGCCCCGGTGGCGACAGCGACAAAGCGGCGCTGTCCGCCCGACGGATGGCGGTGGCTGCGGTCCACCGGAAGGGTTGACGTGCTGGCGGAAGCCGCCGCCGCCGTGTCGCTCCCTCAGGATGCCAGCGCGGCCCTTCGCCGCAAGGCTACCCGCCCACGCGCTTCCCTTTGCAAACGCCGCCTCGCAAACAGCCTCGTAACACTCAATGATATACACGTAAAATTAGCATTGCGGATAAAAGGCAAGACGGTAAGTAGGTAAATTAAAACCAATCAGAGAATAAAGCTTTACACATGGAGTATGAATTAAAATATTTTGGTAGGTTGCTCCGAAAACAAAGATGAAAAGAATAGATTTATTATTTGGATTATTCCTTTATGTTTAGCATTTCGTTCAGTAAGTTCCGCAAAAGTGAAGAATCTCCAAATATGTTCCAGAAAAGTTAGAAAATATTCCGAGTTTAGAGTTGTAAAATATAGAATTAAAGAATTCACTATTTTCAGCACGTCATTTTTCAACTGCAAGTAAGTCTTAAAAAAAACTGTAGGAAGGAGTACATCCAAGAAATCCTCTATCATCAAAAGCTAGTCGCGGTGAAATCTTACTTTACACTATCAATTAACATCATTTGGAGGCATTACAACACAAAGTATTCCAAGAAATGGTTTTCACTAATAAAGCAAAATGAAACAAATGTACTAATTCATAAATAGTTCTGAAGTAGGCTCTAATGCAATTTGGCCAGAATTATTCTGCTCCTACACCTTACATATGGAAATGAAATATAAATAAATTCTTGGTAGAGATGACTTTGTTTTTCGGAGAAATATTTAGTAGAGGAACTGTAATATTTAAGTGATAAGTTGCAATGTACTAACATTTTAGTAGATTCAGCTTTGATGTATTGAAATATTAATAATAAATACATAAACCAACTATTTTTACTGCGGAAAGAAATGTATTTTTCGAAAACATTGACCTGGAAAATAAAGGAAGATAAATTAGAGAATTACCTCTATTAATCTTTCACAATTTTACAATATATATTTCATGTATGTATCTAGACAGCTTTTAATGAAGTTTGTTAAATTTGTACACTACGGCACGATTAAAACGTTACTACCTTGCATAGTGGCACTTCGGTATGTAGGATTTCACCAAGGATTTGGTCGATACGAAGGTCCGGGTTTCGATTCCCGGGTCTGGTCGTAATTGCTGGTCGCAAAGGATTTCCTCGTTCGCCCGGGGCGAATAGCAGACCGGTACCTTAATTACAGTCTCGCAGCTCCCTCGTACCCCCCCCTCCACAACGCTTGGTAATCGCACGATGCGTATTATACTCGTATTGCCCGAGAGAGTCATGAGCGTAATGCCAGGGGGCAACACGTCACGTCCTGCGAAATAAGAAGAGGAACGTGATGCGTAGTACGTGACGGACATTTTCTATTTTAATGTGTCACGTGATGAACAGGACACATTTTGACTCTTCGTGATTGTAGAGTAGGGATTGTGTTGTTGCAATGTAGCAACAGAATCGCATTCTATGTAAAACGATGTGTGACTAAATCAAGTTGCGTTTATGTACATAATTCGCGTTAGCTCTTGGAGATATTTCTCAATTTGTTTAGCGCCAGCGTGTGTTCTTGCATGATTGCATGAGTGTTTGTATATGTATCGACTGAAAGTACTTTGAATGATTATAACAGATTCTCTGACCAGAAAAATAATAAAAGAATTTGTTAAGAAATTATTAAGAAAATAAGTCACCATCAGATCAGGGCTTAATGTTACGCTTCATGGATCCATTGAACATTTCGTTCAGATTCATTCTCTTGCAGGGATCAACAACAGGTGTTCTAACGGGTTAGTTATTTCACAAACTTTGTACAAACAGTAAGTCTAAAAATTATCTCACATATCACAGATCGACAGGCACCTCTAAATGGCTAAGACAATGACGCGTGAACTAGAGAAATATTCTAGCCAACCAACAGTCCATGTACATCTAGCAGTTCCACGTTCACTTTGTATCACGAATCTTGTAACAAATTTCATTTCACGTTCTTTATTTTCACACCTGAAATCTTGTGTCATTGCTAAATACTACCTGCATGGTTGCAACTCTGAAATTTTTTTAGAGACTAACAAGAAATTCGGGATGAACATTGAAAAAAGCGGAGAAAGATGAGTGCAGTTGGAGGTTTTGAAGTGTAGAAAAAGAATGCAGAAATGGCTTATGCCAGTCTCACGAACAATGGCTTTAATTGAAAACTTATTCTGATAAGATGCATGATTCGAAGCCGAACCTCGCGTCTACGTGTCATCACTTTTACCAACACTGCCGACAAACCGGATCATTGTACAGTCATCGTACAATAAGTGTAGTACATGTTTTATCTCGGGAGAAGACAGCGTTCTTCCCCCACTGAATGGTAAGATACGGCGAGATACGATATATGCTGGCTTGGTGGATGTTGTTCGGCCAACTATCTCCATCCAGCCATAAACCACCACATACGAGGCAAGCTCTAATCTCTTGACTGAACTTTCGGCACACAGTTATGTAGCACAAGTTAGTTGTGCGAGTGCAAGGCGAGACGATGGGGCAAGGATGAAGGAAAGACCGCATGGTCCGTGGCCAGTTTGTTAGGGTACAGCTCCGGCATTCGCTTGTTGTCTATTGAAGAAACCAAGGAAAACTACCGATCAGAGCAGCCAGCCGCTCTAATTCTCTTTCAGCCAGCAACTGAATTGGACCCAGCTGCCGATCACTATCAGGACTCGAACCCTAAGACCAGTCAGAGTCACTGCAGTTTCATCAATAGATCCTCTGAGCCCACCGGTAGCGGTAGCTCAGTGCATCAACTGATGTCACTGCAGCGCCTCTAACCGGGAGGTCCTAGATTCCAGTCCTGACGGCGGCAGGATTTTCGACACTAGCTTTTCAGCTAGGTCGAATTCAGCTGCTGTCTGGACGAGAATTCTAGCGGCCGGCTGCTCTGATCGGTAGTTTTCCGTGGTTTCTCCGATCAACACCAGGCGAATGTCGGAGCAGTACCCTACCAAACGGGCCACGGACCGCGGGCGATCTGTCCTTCCTCTTCCTTGTCCTATCCCCTCCCCTTACACACTCACTTACACTAACATGCACTACACTACCAGATATTCCGGGAGACCGGCCGGGAGCTTAGAGCTTGTTCCGGCTGGGGCGGTGCCCCGCTGGTGGGAGAGTCCTGGTTAGGGGGAAACCCCACTAGCCGACGGTAGGTCGGCGCCGGATCTCGCCATCCAGCGGGGGAAGATCACCGCCATTTCCCGAGAACAAAACATGCACTTCTCTAACGGGACTAATGACCGAAGCAGTTGACGCGCCCGGGAACACGAAAAAATCAATCAATCAATCAATCAATCAATCAATCAATCAATCAATCCTCTGAGCCACCTGAGTCGGTGCATTCCTTAAAACAAGCACAAAGAGAGGAAAGAGGCAAAGGAGAAGAGTGCAGTTGGAATGTCTGAAGCGGAGGGGTGGGTGAAGATGGCGGGGGTGGGGGGGGGCGCGGCACGGCGTGGCGGCGCGTGGCCGCAGCGACACTTTTATAGGCGCCCATTAGCCAAGCCGCCAAGTGGAGCGCCGCGCCGCGCCGTGCCGCGCCACCCGCCCGCGCTCCTTCCGCGTCGGGCGTCCGCGGCGCGTTTCTCCGAATCGGCGATGCGCTTTGGAGAGCGCCGAGCACAGCCTGCGGGGGCGCTCTCCAGGTGCATGAGGCAAGAGGAAGCCCCACGCGGCCCACGAGCTCTTTCCACTGGCCACTGGCACTTTAATTCTACACGTGCGTACAATGGCAATGTCATCGGCATATTTTTTTAACGGTGACAGCAAGGGTCATTTTCATACCTGCATCATAATAAAAAAGCATAATAAAAAAGGGGTTGCACTCAGTATGGATCCTTGTGGCACTTCGTTTTCGGTGTTCTTTTCTGAGAGCTTACAATTGACTCTTATTTGCATGTCAAGATTTCGGTAAATATTTAATGAACATATTTCCGCAAACATCTATTTCTTGTAACTTGAGTGTGATGTGATGTTCCAATATTATAGGCATTTTTATATCATGATTGCCTATTAATGCATGTTGATTAGTGGAAAAAAAACTATTTCATAACATTACTTACTAGATGGGATAAAGTTAAGTAACCACGCCTGAAACCAAACTAGTTATTTGATGTATTTATGTATTTAGGATTGGGCAGATTAACTTTTGCCAACGGTGGGTTCCCAGGTGTGGGTCCTGCTTTATTTATTATTCGCGCTTGGGGGTGAGGAAGACACGCGACGAGCATGACATATTCCGATCGCCTAGTGTACTAGAGCAGCCTGAGCTTTTCTTTTCTCACGCAGCTGAAGAAACTGAAACGATTGTGTGGGAAAGCTACAGGTGTATTTTGCCTCTAGGGAGACGCCGACAAAAATTCAAACTTGAATTTTTTGAAAATTCAGAATTAACAGTGAAACATATACTTATGCCATCTTTACAAATTTATTTTACTCATTTCTTTAAAAAAAATTGAGCAATTTTTGAGAAAATTTCAAAAATGTCCCAGGGGCTTTATGTGAAGAACCCCCAAATGTTAATATATATATATATATATATATATATATATATATATATATATATATAATGGAAACGAAACGTATACCACCGCGTTAATTACATTTTCTATGAATATTTAGTCTTATAACATTTTGATTTTTTTTAATATTAACGAAAATGTGCAAGTTTGCATCTATGCTTGCTGATGATTTGGTAGGTGTAATACGACAAATAGTTTAGCATGGGAATAACGACTAAACGATGTGTTTATTTTGTCAAAATCAAGTAGACGAAATATATAAACTAGCGCCCTTTAACGATCAAGACGCAAAGGTTCAGTGTAGTGAATAAAGAGCTTCAGATGTGGAATAATGAAAGAACAATATTGTAAGGCAAACTTTTCTCGCAGTTTAATTCTTATATTGTGGTTGTATTTCAAGTATATTCGTTGGAATTCTTTATAACTGAAATATGTTTGTGTGGGGTTTTTGGTTGCGAAATAAATAAATAAATAAATAATATAATGCAATGCGTCTCATACTACCTATCTCAGCGATTAAGTTTCGTGAAGATAAAAAGCTAAAGGATAAGAAGTTGATAAATGTGTATTTGACAGTTTCACAATGAGTTACGAAGATATATTTTGTGTTCATGATTTTAAATCTTTCGTAGTTATTCTTATAAGTTTGTGATTATTGCAGGTATTTTCCCTGTCTTAAATGGTCGATGTGTGTGCCTGAAAAAAATATAACAACTTGTTAAATATGACTATCTAACAATTTTTTCCCTCCAGTCGTTATCATTCGGTAAAACTCAATATTATAAAAATTGTATGAAGAAGTTAATAGGAAATTTTACAAATATATCAGAATTCATTTGAAGAACATATATTTTTATTATATTGTGTCAAATAGAAAACATTAAATTGTAAGCCCTTGCGCTTTTTGTTAGTTATAAAAAGCAATTTCGTAGGTCACCTTGTTTTTTTATTAAAATCTGTTCTAAAAAGTGAATTTCTTAAGTAAGATCATGTACAATCTTACATGAACAAAAATGCGACAAAGACATGTAGTTTTCGAATACGTTTTGCTTGAAGTAAAGCTAAATTACAATTTTTTAAATGGTTCCAATTTTTTTCTTTAATTTTTTCACTAAGATGGATCCAAGGACATTAACAAAATGGCATAAGAATAATTTTCTTTAAACTATCTGAATTTTCGAAGATCTAAAAAGTTAAAAATAATGCTAATGACAAAGTATGTGCGGTTGTAGCACTATTAGTATTCACTTATTCTGTTCGTCAAATCTTGTCTCTCTACTGTAATTCTGTATGTCAATTGATCATGCTATGTCTTCAAAAGTTTTCGTTTTGAAGCAAAAGTCAATGATAATGTATCACAATTTTATTGGACGCAAAATCAAAGGTGAAAATTTATATCATTACCTCCGTATAATTATTATCTCTAATAGCAGTACCGTATTATGAGATCTATATTTTGATATTTAAAACAAGTTTGTATGTCGGTGAGTATAGTATTATAAATATAACAAGTTAAAAAGTGCAAAGTTGTTTCTTAGAAAGGATTAACTCGTGGCCAGAAAAAGGTTCAGTGTTTACCAACACTCGACTGTATATACAAATGAAATGAATAAGTAATTTACAACCCTTTGTGGAACTTTCAAAACACTAAATAAAATACAACTGTTAACAAATCAATGTTGCAATGGACTAAGCAACATTAACATGGTGAGGAGGTTACATTACCATTCTTACAGTGTTTCCGCTGATTTCACAAAATCTTCAAAGCATACCTTAAAACCGTGAAATAGCTACTAAGAGTTCGTTAATTTCTTTATGTGGTTTGAATACAAAAGATAAAATAATGAATTTCCGAATAATATACAAATCATAAAATAATTTGGAAATACCAACATTTTCGAAAATAATGTTTGTAAACAATTTATAGAACAATTATGGTCAGAATAACGGAGGAATGAATTCACAGAGAAGATTAAGAGAAAATATCTAACAATACGTGGACATAAATAATCTAAAAAAAATTGTAGAATTTTCTGATCGCTTGCTTAGAAGGTCGTATAAAATATTGCTGTGCAACAAACTAGTGTTAGGAATTTACGAACGTTTAGTATGTGTCGCCATGCTATAATATTATTTCTAAGGAACAAATTGTTATTTGCTCTTGCTTTTCTTTTCCGGACAAAATCAGTCATATAATAGCAGTATTACAGACGTGCAAGTGTGATAAAGAAGGATTACTGCAGTTTAGTCTCAACAGCACGTGAACCACTTCTCTGGCTGCCTTTCATGCCGCATCACGTGGTAGGTAGACTACATGAACGTTTGAAATGGAAGACGATGGTGTTCTTGAACGAAAAATTCCTTTTCTTTGGACTGAAATTTGATAGCGTGTTATTTTATCTCAAACGGCAAGAAGATAGATCTCGAGTTGGGGTATATTTTCACTCCACATTTGTTCCCAAATCTAGGTCTTCTTGTATAGGTCACGTCAATATATCGTAATTTGTACGAGTGAATTCCGCCAACACGATTGCCACATGCATTCTTACGATGCTGGATTCATTCTTTTTTTTTCCTAGGGCTTTTATCCAGCCGACAGCCGGTTGCCCTTTACGTCCCGAAGGGACGCATATTCGACCATACACTAGCCAACACTCTTGCGGGCTCCTCTGATCTGGGGTCAGCAGAACGTGAGGCCCTCCGCGTCAACACACACAAAGTCAAGGGACAAACAGCCATGCCCAAGGCGGGACTCGAACCCGCGACCCTTCGGACCGAAGCGCTGAGTCGGTAGCCACTTAGCCACCTCGGCCATCTAGGTCGGCTGGATTCATTCTTACGATTCTATATTTTCAAGACATCCTAGTAACTAGCAAACTCATACATTACAGAAGTCTAATGCATAATTTCATATTGCTGTGAGAAGAGTGATTTCTTTCGTGTATAAAGCCTCAGTTATCAGAGCGTCACAGTTACGTATTCATCGACTTCCTTTCGATCGCTTTTTCTTCCAGAAACAATTTATTTGATGGATTCTTTCAAACAATTTAATTTCAAAACTTACAGGTCACAAGTTACAACAAATTCTTGAACAAGAAGTTAGTACTTCTACAATTATACGTACGTATACGTGCGAATTTCCATAAATCCACATTCGTGTGGATATGAGAAGTTTTCCAGCTTGTCTCCACGGCCTCGCAAAGCATTCTGCTTGTTTATTATGGTCCTCTAACACTGTACCCCGTTGTTAATAGAAGACAACTGACAATGATAAACCCCGTTGCGATACCCATTACGTTACTCCTGCAAACAAGACGTGCCTTGTGAAACAAGATCGCCAGACCTGTTCCCCAATGAAAATGTGCGGGAAATACTCAAACGACTGGTGCAGCGCTAGAATCATTCATCTGTTAATCTTCAAGAATGCCAGTGAAGAATCGATCGATTTTCGATCAATTTTCTCAGAAAACGTTTATCGAACAGATGAGTACACTGGTACATAAGATTATAAATATTCCTAATATTCATATACACCTAAGATTATATTGTAAAATTCTTGGTACTGGGTATATTGAACATCTCAATCCTTACAACCAGATAAAGCGAATCATCGACTCAATATCACTCATAGCACGCACATGGCCAGTGACAATCTTTGGCAGAGCTTGCTCAGGGCATTAACTGATGCCACTGCAGTACCTTTCACCGGGATATCTTAGCGCTCGAGTCCGACACTGGCTTGATTTTCGACACTGGCTACAAAACGATATCGAATTCAGCTGCTGTCTGTAGGACAATTCTAGTAGCCGCCTGCTCTGATCGGTAGTTTTCCGTGGTTTCTCAATACCAGATGAATACCGGAGCAGTACCCTAACAAACGGGCCACGCACCTCTCGCAATATTTTCTTCCTCTTCCTTGACCTATTCTCATTTCTAACTTACACACACACTTGCATTCACTTCATCATCATACATGCCGGGAGATCAGTCGGGAACTTAGAGCTCGTGCCTTCGGGGGCGGTGCCTCACTGGTAGGGGGACACCGGGAAGGGGAAATCCCCTCAAGCCGACAGTATTTCGCCATCCATCGGGAGTAAAAAACCACCACCGCCCGTGGTAAAACACGCAATAATCAGTTGTGTGAAAATCAAAATCCTAGCTTCACTCACTTCAAGTGTGCTGATTTCTGTGCGCATTCGTGAATGTACTGTCCAGCCAGGCAGGTACCGGCACGCAAGTGTGGGAGTGGCTTGTGGGCGCGAGGGCAGGGCTGGAGGCGCCGGCCCGGGCGCGCCTCCTCCAGGAAGCGGCGGGTGGCGCGGACCGCTCGCAGTGGGCGGCGGCGCGCGCGCGGGAGAAACAACGCGAAATCGACTGACCCGGGACCTGGCCTCAATATTTGTGTATATGTGTTGCACACGATGTTTCACGAGTGAGTGAGTGTTGGTTATAGGTATGTCAACTACTTAGGGGATTTGTACCGTCAATATATGTTATTTTCCGAGAAGATGGCGGAATTCTACTCTCACTGGAACCTGAGATCCGGTGGCAACTTACACGTCAGCTTGTGGAGTTTCCCTGTCCAGGTGTAACCTCCAGCAAGACGCAGCCCCAGCAGGGACATGCTCTAAAAATCCGACTTGTCTTCCGAATTGAATCGTAAGATTAAGTAAGATCGTGAGAGTAATTGTGTGTGTGAGAGAGAGTATTAGTGTAAGCGTAGATGGGAAGGACAAGGACGAAGACGGGAAGATCGCGCGCGACTCGTGAGCCCTTTGTTAGGTCTGGCTTTCGTCTAGTATTGCTCGGAGGAAGCAAGGAAAACTACTGATCAGAGCAGCTGACCGCTAGAATGTTTCTTCAGACAGTAGTTGAATTCCGCTCGACTATCTAGCTAGTATTGATAATTCGTCACTGCCACGACTCCAACCCTAAAAGTGCGGGGTCAACAATCGTAAAGAGGCAACAT
Organism: Teleogryllus occipitalis; assembly: GCA_011170035.1. NCBI lineage: Eukaryota > Metazoa > Arthropoda > Insecta > Orthoptera > Gryllidae > Teleogryllus > Teleogryllus occipitalis. The sequence continues at coordinate 202,267 of BLKR01001194.1, read as the reverse complement.
TCTTGCTGCTGGGTTGGTGCAGCCGGGTGCGCTATTTCAAGAATTCGATTACTTAGACGTTAGTGGGAACGCAGCTGCAGAAGATACGAGCAATGTTTTATGCGTTCAATAGAGGTTGAATGGACACTTTGAAAAAGAAATAACGTAATCTAATTCACAACTTTAATTTATTTACGCATTACAAACCTTACACACAGATCGTACGCTAAAGCTATAGGGAATCTGGCGTTGTAATAGTAAAATCTTGCTTGCTCCCTGATCGTAATGAGTTGAATTTGCTTTCTTGTTGTGGTTACTGTGATTACTCCATGCGCAAGGCTAAATGTAACTTGAATTGCGTCAAGAGTGGCGCAAAAAAGGCGTCATCTCCTCATGCGTGATAGAGTAATGACTTGTTTCCTCTGCAGAAGAAAGTTTAAAAGGTATTCGTAGGATGTATGGTTCCAAAGGTATAAGCCATGTTTTTATAAAACATTTTCGATTTATGCTATTTTTTTTAACTTGGCTAACTAGATCTCGACGTGCCCTCATCAAATTATTAGTAGAAATACATAATCACTCTTATTAATCTATGGCTTTTATGGTTTTCTCTCCATGACAATATTTTCTTCTCAAAACTTGTCACGACTATGTGATGAATATATTCCGACATGGCAAAATTTTCAGAGTAGGAGTTGTTTCTCATAAACGACAATAATACAGGTATGCAATAAATGAGGAAATGTTAATCTAATAGGTTGTGTAGGTTTGTTTTAAAACATTTGACTCTTGAAAAGGCAATTTGAGATCTTGAAAAGGAAATAAAAATTGTAATTAGTTCGTTAAAGATGATCCTTTCTCAATCTCTTTGTACAATAAGATACAGTGAATAGTCTAATTGTGCAAGAAACACTGTGATCTATATTGAGATCTTTGCAAAGGTTGATGTGTTCTTTTCATTACATGAACGACTATAAGAGAGTCTGAATCACTACGCTGAAATATCGTGACCCATGTGACATGGGAGTAGAAGATCCATAAAAGATTTGAATATAAAATACAATCAACTACACTAAACGTGATAGGAATTCTGGGAGATGTCATATCTCTTGTTTCCAGTTTTAAGTCACACATATACGTCTCTTGAATTCCTAATCTCACTCCGGCTTGTTTTTATGAAGAAAATATGCCTAATTTTCCCCGTCGTCAAACTTTGCACTCCCCACTTCTATGGTTGGACGTTCCTGATCCAAGAAGCGATTCTTTGATGGTCAATGTGTCCTGTTAGATGACGCTTCGCTGGCACTGTGGTGGGGCGCCCTGCCCAGCCGCGCCCCGCGCTCGCGGATGCGCGCGCGGCCGTCGTGACCAGGCGGCGCACGGGCGGGGCCGCAGCCATCACGAATTAATACTTAGCTCCTCTCATTATAATAATCGTCCGCCCACAATATCTTCATCTTGAACACACACCCTCCGGGTGGCTACTGCGGAAGGGGAGGCCGCTCGCCAGTGGGGTAAGTGGGCGGAGTCGGTGAGGAGAACGACCCAACAATGCAAGAAAATGAAGGCAAAACGGAGGACAAAAGGTTGTGAGGGATAGAGGGTGGGGCGATGTGTCGGGGAAGACAAAGGTGTTCTCTGGCAAAGGTTGAGATCATCAGAGAAAACTGAGACTTTTTTCTGGTGTTTACGAACAATTTGGTGATAACTGGACCATTAAGAGTGATGATGGAAAGACAAAATAATAGTAGAACCGAGTAGAGAATCAAGATTAAAATGTATGGGATGAGAAAATACCGTTAATGGGTAAGAGAACGCAACATGGGAAAGGAAAATTCGATTGATTCTGAGTCTAGAAGAAATCGGAGTGAGCCAAAGCTTTAAAATTAAAAAGGATTTAAGTTTTATATCTGTGTGGAATTCTAAAATGGAATTCTACGTTGAATAAATGGATATGATGCGGTGAAGCGATGTATGGATAACAGGGTGCAAACGATTACCCAGAAAGAATAACGGATGTTGTAACGTTGATCTGTACGAGAAGGGCGAGAAGCCTAATAAAGAAACTGACCTGTCCAACGATGCAGTCTAGGGAAACAGCGTTCGGCGTTGGGGAAATGACACAACGAACGTGGGCGGTTGGAGAAATTGGAGTCAAATCTAACTGGGGGGCGAGAGGCCAAGGCAGAAGGACGGGCTCAGCGCTCATACAGTACAAGGAGATTGCAACTCGTGGCCGGGCGTGGCGGGGCGTGGCGGGGCCGGCTGCGTGGCGCGCTGCGGGTGGTGTGGGCGGTGGGGGGGGGGCGAACGGCCGCCCACCTTGGACGCAGCGATGCGGTCCGCGGCTGCGGGGCGGTTGCGGCCCCTTATCAGTGACTTGCGCCAGAACACGACCTGCGCTGTAATTGAGTCTTCCCTCGTCTTGGCTCTCCGCAAGCGCTTTCTCACAATTTCCATACAATCGCGGACAAAGGGGGAGGGCAGGACGTTAATGTATACCTTCACCTCGCGCTAGAAAGGCTTTGGTAAAAGAGCGCGGGGCTGGCGGCCCCCTCGCAGCCTCCAGTTAATTATGTTGTCTATCAATGCACGGGCGATCGCGGTTTGTTAATAAATCCTGGCACAAAGGAGCGAGATCCGGTCGAGCCAGTATTTATTTAACGGCGAAAGGAAACGAGGGAACAGTTCAATAGAAAATAAAGGTCTCTGCGACTCGCGACTGTTGATACCGGAAGAGTTTTCTCTCTTTGATGGCCGCAAACCGAACGGCAAGGAGCGTCTGCCTCATTTGCACGACTATTCCAATATACCTCTGAATTGTAAACGGTGATTTACTATTCACCGAAGGAAATAAATTGTTTCTTTCTGAGATCAAGTGGTGAATACAGTGTAATTTGAATACAATTGTCATCGAATGGGTGATGATGGAACGCACGAGATGGTTAAGAATTTTGTTTTGCAAACTTTTTAGAACATTCCGTGGCAGATCATTGCCAATCCATTCTTGGATAGATTATTTGAAATATACGCGTGTGGTCATTTCATATTTGAACATTCATGGCGCATGAGTGACAAAACATTTGCCAGCAGTGACAGCAAATGGTTGGTGCTAATATTGGTGGCAAGGTACTATATTTAAATTTGTTAACAAATCTCCCGATTTACGTGCTACCCATAACAAAGACGCCAATTCGAAATAGTGAACGAGCGTGCTTCCTTTTAGTCTCCGTAGAGATGGAATGGTGCGCCCTGGTGTTTTAAACACGCACCTAAGGTGAAGAACAGGAGAGAGAAAAGACAGCGCCTTAGGACACGCACAGGGCAGAGTGACATTGGGAAGTAAAATTAACCGCACATAAGCAAATTCTCTCGTCTCCACACGTAGAACTGACAATCATTCACACATCAGATACAAACCCGAAGCAGTGGGCGTGCTCGAAAGGTTGCTTTCGAGAGGTCTCTTCATCCTGGCGCAAAGGCGCGCTCTGGCATGGCACGGAGGCGCTTATCCCGTGGAACAAGAGAACGCAGGGCCAGGGGTAGCACCTGGCGGCGGGGACTGTGTGGCGCAGGTCAATTAAATACTTTCGCACTTCAGCAAATTATCCCAGCCAAACACATATTCCAATGGCCCTCCTTTTATCCCACCCCACACCAACACAACTGATCCATTTCTTCTAATTGGCAGCACATAACCAAACTAACAACGGGTACGATTGGACGGTTCCTCCTAGGGCGGTCTCTACGAAGCACGACCCAACCGGCGACGACGCATTGCGAGGCACGGAAGCTGCCCACCCGAGTGACGCGAAGATACGGTGCTGAAAGGGGGTGAGCGGCCCTGGACGGTAAAATCCTTTTCTAAATTAGCAATTTGTACTTTCTAATACATTAACTATATCCCCACACGTCGTCCAATGGATGCCCATTCATCCACACATCACACCACCCAATGGGTGATAGTACAAGTACATAGGTACTTGTACACCGTATAGTACACCGGCATAGGTCAGGGCATCAACTCAGGGCTCATTAAAGTAATTATTATGAACGAACATTAAATTTAATGTCCACGTGTACAATGTAATGCAGTAGTCAAAGCTTTATGGACATATATGGAAGGAATTATTGAATGATCTGGATGGACTGGGGATTATGAATATATGATATGAATGATGAGAGGCAGGGGAAACGGGAAAATCTCCACTGATCTAGTTTAATTTAATTTAAATATTAAATTTAATATACAAGGACCATTAAGTTTCATGTATATTAAATCTAATGTATATTAATATGTTCATGACATTTCTGGCAGTGTAGCTTCGTAGCTGAGTCGAATTCAGTTCCTCTCTGGAGGAGAATTTTATCGGCTGGGGCTTTTACTGGTGGCTCTCCGTGGTTTCCTCGATCAACTCCAGGCGAATTCCGGAGCAGCCCCCAAACAAACGGACCACGGACTGCGCGTGATCTTTCATTCTTTTTTCTTGTCCTATCTTCATCTTTTCTTACGCGCCCTTAAAATAAAAGGACACACGCTCACACTTGCACTACCACAGATGTCGGGAGTCTCGTCGGGACCTCGGGACGAACGCCTACGTTGTCGGCGAAAACGACGCAAGCCGCCGCAAAGCGCCGGATCTCCATCAGCCGGGAGATCCCCGCCACTGCCCGCGATAAAAAAAACCTGCCCTACACTTACGGGTAAACACGCCCGGAATCACTAACCAATCAATCAACCTATCTCTGGGCAGTCAAACAGTGGCAATCGCAGGGCTCGGCAGTTCCTTCTAGCGACGCAGAGGAGCGCCCTCGCGTGATACGGAAGCGCCTGGCCCGCGGGACAGGGGTGCGGGACAAGGGCCGTGGGACAGGGGCGCAGGACACGCTCTGGGCGGAGAGCGGCGCGGCGCGGCGGGGCTGTCAATTACGACGCTTTACGATGGGCGGCGCTGCATCGCGTGCCCCCGCCCCGCCCCGCCCCCACCTCCCCTCGCCCCACCCCGCCCCGCCACGCCCCGCCACGCCACCCGCTCATCCGCACGCGCGCCCCGCCTTCTTCCACGGCCCTCCCGAAGAGTCCTCCGGCGCCAAACGGAGTTATTCTCGACATACCTTGTAGCTGAGCTTGTAATGGACGTGAAATTGATTCATGGAATGAACTGGTGATGGAAATTTTCAAGTGATTTTGGGCATAAAGAAACAAGTCATATTTGATTATATGATATATGTATTGTTATTTTTGAAAAACTCGCTTCAAAGCGTATATTTTCCAACAATATTTTTTACGTACATAGAATAATCCGGAGATATAAAATTATAATCAAAAATGGCGAAGTATGACTGCAGTGACACTGAATGGATGATCCTAGGTTAGAGTTCCGACGGTGGCAGGATTTTTGACCCTAGCTGGATAGCTAGGTCGAATTCAGTCGCTGTCTCGAGGAGAATGTTAATGGTCGGCAGCTCGAAATGGTAGTTTTCCGTGGTTTCTTCGATCAATACCAGGCAATATTACTTCTAACACGATATGCAGTCAGAAATCATATTTTATGCGTCCTTGGTACCGAAAAATTGATTTACGCCAAATCCTGATGAACTTTTTTTGAAGTAATTTCAAGGACTTACACTCACAAATTCAATAATGTATACAAATCCATCGAAATGTGTATATTAACGGCATGAGAAATTTTAAAAAAAATTACATTTGAGTAATTTTTGAAAAAACAAAATAATACCCCAAAATGAATTTTATGTCATATTGAACAATGTTATTACCACTATCCGTAGGAAAAGTTTGAAAACAAATTGGAACCATTTTTGAGAAAATGGCGTTTGAGCGTTTCTAAAACTGCGGAATTTTGAGCTCATTTAAAAAAACTGTTGAGTTTTCGAGAAACTTTACTTGACATTATTTAAAGCACATGTACTTATGAATACAATAACGTGAAGAAATTGCCTCTAATGCAAATACTAGCAACGTGAGAGACGTTACAATAAATACAATTTCGTAAGTTTTAAGAAAATAAAATGATGCACGAAAATAAACTTAACGTCAATACGTACGTAACATCAATACAGTACAATAAGCAGCATCCACAGGAAAGAAATTGAAGATACAATTTGGAAAATGCGGGATTTTGAGCTCATTTGAGAGCTTATTGAGAAAACTGCTGGGTTTTTAAGAAACTTTATATGACATTATTTAAAGCACATGTACTCATACATATAAAACTGTGAAGAAATCGCCTCCCTACTGGGAAGAAATCCGAATACTCCTAAAGTAAGTATTACTGACGTGAGTGACAAGTCTAAAAAATCACATTTTTGTAATTTTTGTAGAAACAAAATAATAGAGCAATATTGCGTTTATGTCATCGTATAGGAATTATTTAGCACTAACCGTACCAAAAATTTAAAGAAAAATTTTTGAGCCGTTTTCGAGAAAATCTTGCTTTTGTAATTTTTTGAAACTGCAAATATTGTACGCACTAATGCACGAAAACTACTAAAATTTACAAAAATATCTACATGACCTTTATGAAAGACCTATTTATGAACAATAAATTTCATTTGAAGGAAAAGTCTCGATCTTCAATATTGTAGTTGTAAGAAGTTGTCGAAGAAAATGCATAGTATTACAATTTCCGAAAATTCAGAGTTAATCCTGAAAATCGGATCTATGCCATCTTTATAAGTGTATTTAACTCTATTCTCAACAGAAATTTAAACCATTGTAGAATTCACGACCGTTAATAATTTGTGGGATATGGATCACGGGATCGGTCAAGTTGACCGATCCCGTGATCCATATCCCAAAGAAATTTAAAGAAAAGATTTGGAGCCGTTTTTGAGAAAATTTTGAAAATGTTCCTAGAGCTTCATATAAAGTCCCCCCAAAACTAATCAATGTTTTTCAAAATCGCAGAGCTTTAGCTCACGGAAAAACGACAGGGATTTCTTCAATTTGGAAAAAATCCTACGCACAGTTTAGGCCCTAGGCTCGTTCACATATGACAGACGGACAGAGACGGACAGAGACGGACAGACAGACGGACGTTTTGCTTTCAACTGGTTCTTCGGCATCAAGAACCTACAAAACAGGGATTCTGGCTACACCACGTGTTACAGAATTTTTTCTTAATTTAGCAACTGTATTTCTCTACTTTTCCGTTATCAGGGCTCGGCAGTGGGTTTTTTTCTGGCGAAAATCCGCCGTTTTTTCACGTAGCATTACACAACTTTCTCTATACTACGTATATTACTCCGTATATACGTACGTATAAACAAAAGTAAAAATGCGTCATCAAGGAAATATTGACAGTCATTTCAAAAGCAGATTCAGGAATAATATATTTTTCGAACCCTCTAGCGAGCTTGATACAAATATTCAGTTTTCACTTCACGTATGTACGTCAATATCGAAACTTCTGAATTTTCAAATTTATTAATAAAAGAATTTATATTAATTGACAAAATAGTGGCTTTGATATTATTACATCACTTATTAATTTTGGGTGCCATCGCAAGGACTTCTTGAAGACAAAAAACTGAAATAGCAATGTCTTTCTACGTGGTTTTTCCCTTCTTCTGTCTATCATCTTCACACATTCCCAGCTTCAGCTATCTGACTGAAGTGAAAAATATACGAGGTTTTGCATGAGTCAATTCGCCGGAACATGAAAATATATTGCTCGTTTGAAAGGGATCCCTTAAAGTATTAGCATCTATCATCACAATAGCACACATGGACATCCAGAAAGTTTGTGAAATAAAATCCTAAACCTCTTTATACTTTATATGTACGCATAGAAAACTTGTTTTGAATCATTCTTTTGTCGTGACGGAGAGTAATATACTGTATTCGCAGCATATACGCTTGTGATTTTTCGAGAACCCATTAGACCACACAAGTGGAGTCCCGCAAATGTTCGCTACGCGTTTCCAAACCAGCTGGCGAGACTTTCACATCCCTCCAGCCCTGGTGGGGGGGGGGGGCAGCGGAGATGCTGCGACGGGGCGGGCGCGCGCTGCTCCACATGCTCCCCGGGATGTGTTGACGGCACTAAGGGGCGTTCCAGTCGCCTCCCCGGAACACAAGGCGGATTATTCCGACTCACTCAAGCACTCACACAATGGCCATGCGGCGCTCTCTCCAGGGCTGGCCAAGCACCCGCCCACTCCCCGCCCGCACCCCGCCCTCTCCCCGCCCGCTCCCCGCCCGCTCCCCGCCCGCTCCCCGCCCGCTCCCCGCCCGCTCCCCGCCCGCTCCCCGCCCGCTCCCCGCCCGCTCCCCGCCCGCGCCGCGGTGAAACTCCTCCTTACCCAACGCGCGCGGAATCTAGGATTTTTCACAACCGAAAAGGAGTTAGACTGCGCGGAATAGCCGATACGGTCAAGTTTCAAAAGGTTGGCATGTAAAGTAAATTCTTAATTTTTATTTTCTCCTCAAACAATCTCTACAATTCTTGAGAGAGATTTAAAAATCTATAATTTTTATTTTCATACACATGTTGGAATATCGTGGTGGCAGGTTGTGATACTAACGTTAGTAATTTGTGGTCTTGGCAAGACAAGTCTATGCTTAAGTTAAGTATTTGCTCAGAAAACAATAACCAAATGTTCCTCGAAATTTTTAAAAAACTAAAATTTCTCCTGTAAGAAACACGCATGCATAGACACTGCTTACAATGTTTTAAATCATGATTTATATATTAACATGTAAAATAATTCCCTATATTCAAAATTTCCTTAGAAAATCGTCTGTACTGTAATGCCCCGTAATAGGTTATCCGCCACGAGTTTTCAAATTTTTTTTTCTCTTAACATTGCAGCTGGCTGAAGTCTAGAGTGCTGAAAATGTTCACAGTCGCCCGTCGTTTGGTGGTAAGCCCTATTGGTATGCCAAGCGAAGATAAGATGCAACGTTGATGACACCTGCATGGAATCATCTGAAGCAAAGTGATTGGTCGCCTTCGTACTGCGCCATCGTCTACGCATCTGTTAGAAGAGACCGTGGAACACGCATCCAGTGACTGCTGGTGGCCGAGAGCGTTTTCGTAAAATTCTAAATCGATCACTAGTTTTGCAAGGAGATCGCCTGACGATCGCACTTAAGTAATGGCTCTTGATTATCAGAAAGCTCGCCGAACGGGCGCAGTTTTAAGTTGTCAGTTTTATCTTAGATAGCCGGCCGAATAGTCGCACTTATATAAGTTCACTTAGTTTGTTAAGAGCCGACCGAATTATCGCGCTTAAATTCATTTCATCCGGGAGAAGCAACAGGAACCTTTGCGGACCCCGCCTCCACTACATCCGGAAATCATCTTATAGCGCGACATATGTACTTGGTGGAGTCCTCCCCGCATTGGGCATGAATGTATCATGTTGGTAATGTTGGTAATATGATTGACTTGAAGATTGATAATTTACATTCTTTTTTCAACGGAGAAAGACGATTTATAATCGGTGCTAGTTTGAAGATTTTACTTTGTGTTTTTTCTTTGACTACAATTACATGGGGTTTTCAGGTAAGTCTTTCGTTGTCGAGTACTCTAACGTACCTAACTGGGGAGGTTGATCACGAAACTAAATTCTATGAATTATTATTTCTTGGTGATTTTTAGTTCGTGTTTTTGGCTTTTTTGAGAAGAGGGAAAATATTGTTACAACGTGCGATAGAGCTGATTTTTAAGGCACACCTCCATTGGATATAGTCTAGACGATGTGTTGTTCATTTTAACTATGAATTCTGTGTTGGAGATGCTACTTCTTATGATTTCATTAAGGTATTCTGGGTACCCAAGTGATGTATTTTGTACACTGGACCTGTGTACTAGGTCGTAGGTGTGTCTCATATCTAGGTATGCTGTATTGTGTGCTATTTTTTTGATGGAATACATGAGTCATGTCTTCTGTTAGTCTTAGTAATTGGTAAGAAGTGGAACGCTTTTGTTCATAACGAAATTGGAATGGTGACACTACTTCTGAAACTGTTAGAAAGTAGTTGAGTCGACGCAGGTTCCACTTCCAGGACCACTGCACACTCCAGGACGCAGGGTTAGAGCCCCGTCGCTATTGAAGTTTCAACACTGGCTATGAAACTAGCTCGAAATAGGACGCTACAAGTATGAGAATTCCAGCGGCCAGCTGCGCTGATCGCTGGTTTCTTGTGACTTTTCCAGGCGCATCAATATCAGAGCTGTTCCTTAACAAAGGGACCATGGATTATCCCTTCCTTTTCGTTATTCTCTCCTCTCCCCTTACATACATTCTCGTACACACACACACGCGCACTTAAATGCGACCTACTAACATAATATATGAGGAGACTAGTTGGGAACATAGAGCTTATTCCATCTGGGGCGGTTACCAGCTGGAAAGGGGAAGGACCTCGCTCCCCACAAAATTAGGTCGGCTTTGAACATCTCTGCAGTGCCCGCTACTCAGGACATGGCTACGCAGTATATAGCGTGTCAGCGTGGGCACTTCCATAGTGAAACGATAGGGATTCGCCTATAGTAGGAAATATTCGCCATCCAAGTTACTTCCCTCGATGTACCCTGTAACATCTTCAAATCACATTCTGATGTCGTCTTCGCTGACACACGAACAAGCGGCTGTATCTGCTTTCTTTGTCCGTGTAGTGATTATGCGATGTCTTCTCAAAAGAGACTAAGCCTTCTCCTAGACGGTTGTTGTTAAACGTATTGAGCCTTGGTTAAGAAGCTAAAAATTGTTGAACTCACTCTATACACCTTCCTTAGAAAATATTTCCGGGCTAGTTTAAGTATCCACCAAACTAAACTGGCTTCTTTTTCTTCTTCTTTAGATAAAACAGTGTCAGGACCTAGAGTTGTTTTGTGATCGGTATTATTTAAACGACACTACAAACGTGTTATGGGAACAACAAACGATTTTGCAGCAGAACGCACAGATGCCCCATAATTTTTAACACATTTGATGGAATTTGCCATGCCTTCTGCATCATATAATTTGCCTTGGCTTCTTTCGCATTATAAAATCACTTATTTCAGGCCCACGCAGACTTTACCTGTGAGCAATAATATTAAACGACGATTAAAAACAATATGTCAACAATTGTTAGCAGAGTGGCTAATAACACAATCCATACACTATCAAAGATACAGTCATTGGCCACCCCCCTACGTCACTAAATACGCAAAGCTAGGCTTCTTATTTTCAGCTGATACCATTGCTTACCGCCGTAATCAACAAACAGCACTTTTGGATACCAGGTTCCTAAGAAAAATCTTAAGAAATCTTGACGTACAATGAACAATGATGAAGTCTTGATGTACAATGAACTTAAGGGGCCATCTCGTGGCGCAGAGCGAAGTCGCTCGCCTTTCACCAAGGAGATCCGGGTTCGATACCCGTCGAATCTCATGTGAAATTGTTCCATCAAAACGAGTTTGGCTGCTTCACAAGGGCTAGTCCAACCACTGTGAAGTGTCCTAAACCCTACCCCTATCCTTATTCCTTCCCAATTCTGGCCCCTAGGTAGTGACGCAGGAGCGCGTGGTGGCAGGCGCGTACGCCGAGATGCTACCTGGCGGACCTCTTGACAACTGACTGCGACGAGGCGTGACGCACAAAATATTATCGAAGGATTACTCCAAAAGCGCTGTAATTACTTCGAAAAGCGCAAAGCGCTCAACGCCTCCCAAGGGGCTTGGAGACGCGTTGCGTCAAAATTGTAGACGCAACAAATTAAAAAAACAAAAACAAAACAACACCGCACTGTCAAAACGCATCCGCTATATTGGCAACAGTTGCACTCTTGCGGTCTAAGTCAATATTACATAATACTCAGAAAGCGTCCATCCGCGCCATTTACAAGTAAAATATTAGAACACTGAGTTAGAGCATGCGGTAATTCAATTATAGTTGGAGTGGCTAATCACTGTACCGTTTACCCTAGAATAAGTGATTCAGTAATCGTAACATTCGCACAAAGTTATGACAAAATTAAAAATAATCCAGTTACATTCCGTTTTGAAATCCTTTGTATTATTCATACCTTAATATAAAGTTTTTATTTTTCCGATTTTTCACATACAAGGTCTTTTATGCATGATTCATGAACAAATATTATTACTAAGGATGAGTTATTTTCCAGTTTCAAAAACCATGGCATTGTGATTTTATTTATGCTAGCTGCAAAAGACAGAGTTTTCAAGAGGCAAATTGTAACCGTTACTACGCTTCACCAGTCACAAGACAAGTAACAAATATCTTTAAGGTATAAGGTATTGCCAGGAGAATATGATATGGTTTAATTTTGATGGTAATGAGTGTTTCCTAGTGTGAGAAAAAGAAAATGGACAACTGTTATAAAATATTTGTGTACGTATTAGTAAGGATAGGTAAAATCGTTGGTATAAATCTGATAGGTAAAATTGCTGATATATTGTTTACACAATACACGGCACACAAAATTGGTTGATTCATATTTTCTCTAACAAACAAATGCTTCCCTTCCAAAAACTATTCATAAAGACTGATCTCTTTCAGCAAGCACTTTGTCTTATTTTGTGAGTAGTTCTTCAAACCAACATACCATGCTCTGGAAATTCCACATTCAATGTTTATTGAAGTAACATCTTAATAAAGAAAATATGTTTTAAATCAAGTGACCAGATGGAATTGATATTTTTTCTTTAATACATTCATTTTATAGCCACAATTTCGTCTACCCTCAATGAATCTGTATCTATTACGTTTAGTACTTCATATAGGCCCCACTGACTTACCAAAAAAATTTTGAAGTTACTTCTGAGTGTACGGATATAATATACACCTATAAGCGTGTCTTCACAAATGCACTATACGTACAACAAAATTGCTATGATCTAGGACCTTCCCTCGCAGACGTGTCAGCTTCAAAAGGACCGCTGTTCGGGACAGATAAGGACTAATGATAAAAACACTGTCCAAGTGCCCCAGGCTATTACAGGCTTAGGTGGATCAGGGCATCGACCGATACCCCTGCAGTGTTCCTGACCAGGAGAGTCTATGGTTTAAATCCCGACGGTGGCAGGATTATGGACAGCTAGATAATTATTTTGCCTCATTTCCACACGATTCCCTTGCCAAAGCATGTCAATGGAGTTTAGGTTCACTCTCTTTATTGTTTCTCCTGGCGGTCATTAAAATGTTCAAAGTAGATCAACACCCCGAAACCTCAAGTTTCATTGCATACATGTACTTCGGAGTGAGAATTTTAGTCTCCATTCTGTTAAACGTACAGAATATTCAATTCTAAAAAAAAGTCATTATGGGAAAGTCTGCTTTTACGTTACATAAAATAAATATTATTCATGTGGAGAAAATGCTCATTTTAAAAAAAAGTCCCAGTAAAAGGTTACACTTGAATTCCTGATAGTCTATTACTGTACTTACTGCTAGCTCGGTCGATGGGTTCTTATGAAATAATTTTTGCTACTTACTCCGCAACCAATTACTCAATCTGCCATCCATACGGAGTGACGAGGAATCTGAAAATAATTTTAAAGTGTCTACTCTAGGATTGCATGTAATGGCAAATGAGAATCAACTTTCTTTCAAACTATGAATTATAATTTATTACGCATGCCAAAGTTATCAACTATCATTGATTATAACAATACATCGTTAGGTCATGACCATTTTTCTCGTTATTGCAATAACAGCGATATAGAATCTTTTATCCTTTCTTGCTTCTTCGTGCTCATGTCGTTCGATGACGCCACGAAGAGTAGACCAATCTTTCTTCTTGTTGAAGTCCACGATGATCAGCAACCTAGTCGAAACTTCCTCCAACCACTTCACAAACACTGCCTATACTTTTCGTCTTGCGGCTCAAGTGAGCACATATTTCAAACTGATTACTTTTTCCAAGTCGGAATAATACCCATCTAATATTATTTCCTATCACCTAACCTGGCAATTCACAATTCACTAGTAAAATTTCTAAGTCAAGTCTTGTAACTTCACCGCGAAAATATTCTAAGTTCACTTTCCAGTCCACTCATGAAAATATTACAAGTTCGAGTTTGCAATGGTACAACACGTAAATTTTTCAAGTTCCAGTTTGCACACCTAATGCGGAAATATTCTAACTTCAAGTTCAATGTTCACTCTCACGAAATATCACAAGTCCCGATTTGATAATTAACCTCAAGAAAAACCCCACAAGCGATCCGCTCACCACCACGACACAAGTCGAAATGTCCTAATTCCCAATCTGGTCTACCCTTCGAAGCTCGCTGTGTTTTTCTCTCTATTGTTTTTTCGCGTTGCTACGGTGTACCCTGCGCCTGCTTCCAAACGAACTCGTTTGTTTCGCGTTGCTACGGCGTCATCTGCGTATCTGCACCACAGAAACCCACGTCTTTTGCAATATTTACAACATTTTGACCTTTATTTGCCTAAATAAAATGTCCGCCATTTTTGGTATGTCACAGTATAAACATTCTTCCCAAATTTAATAAAGTTAAAAACATCATTTTATTAAAAGTAGAGAACATTGTAGCACCAACGTTAAATAAATAAAACATCCCTATCTTATCTTTCTCATCATCTGGCCGTTCAACAATGAACTTCTCGAATATCGATCCCTGCATTGTTGCCCAATAGTGCGATCGATGTTATACGGTGGTAATATAAAATTATCATAAGTAATATCACAGCAATTCGAGTGAAATATTGTGTGACTATTTCACGAATAAACACATTACATGAATCTAATGAATATTAATTAAAACCACAGGAATTGCGAAAAAGAAAAATATTTCTCCACACTGCTACCGGTATGTGTGAAACTTTAATTCAGTTTCAAGTTATCGCTGCCCCCTGGAATAACATAAATTCAAGAAAAGAAGAATAAGAGTTTAATTCAGAGTTATTTCAATTATTCTTACTAAAAGTTCAAATACTTTTTTATAGACAGTCATAATTAAATTTATTAAACAATGTCATTATTACATTCTAAGTAGTATTTGGTACAAGATTGGCGTGGCAACGTTTTAGAGGTCAAATTGTGCGTCCATCATCAGGCCTCTAAAAATTTGGCAGCTAAAAAATAGG
This sequence comes from Teleogryllus occipitalis, assembly GCA_011170035.1. Classification (NCBI taxonomy): domain Eukaryota; kingdom Metazoa; phylum Arthropoda; class Insecta; order Orthoptera; family Gryllidae; genus Teleogryllus; species Teleogryllus occipitalis. The sequence continues at coordinate 187,198 of BLKR01001194.1, read as the reverse complement.
AAATTAAAATAATTAATATAGATATTGATTAAAAGCAACTTATATTAAGATAAATTGAGTAAGTTCAACATTATAAGAAATTTACGTTCACATTTTATATTCTACATGAATACATTAACGTGAAATTGGATGAAAGAAAACATTATAATAATGACCTTAATTTTTGGTATGTTGAAATAAATCTCCTATAAAACTTCAATTCCAATTAAAATTCTTGTTATAACACATTCAACATTTCCATACTTTAGAAAATTAACATGTAAGTTTTGATTTCCATAATCTAAATTAATACAAATTGAAATTTCAAATTATAAAAGAAAATATACTGAATCAAGCCCTTCTTTATACCAGCAAAATTCGTAATTTTACGAATTATTAATTACGTTATATTCATAACTCGTTTCGTTTGAATGACACGTAATTATTTTTTGATTAATTTAGTTTTTGATTTGGGCGCCAGGAAATAATTACGACTGTAACTCTGATGTTTCCTACTTAATTTTAATATTTCTCATCCAAAATTATGTCGTGCTAGCTCAGTTTGGGCTCGAAGTTCTTGCTACTTACTCTCCAACCAATTACTCAATCTGCCATCCATACGGAGTGGCGAGGTATCTGAAACTCTTATTAAAATGCTGGATTGCACGTAACGAACAATGATAATCAGCTTTCTTTTAACTTAACAAATTAGAATTTATTATCAAGTATGACTCTGTTGCAAGTTAAACAATTATTACATTGATAATCAAAAATGAATTGATCTTTGGTCATGACCAGTTTTCTCTATATTACAATAGTTATAAAACCTTGTTATTCATTCGTGGGTCTTCGCGCGCTCTTCACTTCTTCGTTCGATGGCGCCCCGTAGAACCTTCTCCGTCGACGCAGTAGAATCTTGCTTCTGGATAAAATCCTCGCCTAATGTCTGTGATCTGGTTCCAAATTCTCCCGGCGATACTATTATAAACCGTGACTTCCCTCACTTGCGTCTCGGGTGGACGCCTAGACACGTATTTACTTCCTACAAACGCTCTATCCTAATATAAGAAACGAGAGTTTATTTTATACAACTGTCAATTACAGTCTTTCCTCGATCTGGTAAAATATATCAGGAGCCGACCCGCTCATCACCGCGTTGCTCGGTCGAATGAATGTTCTTCTAAAAACTCGGAAGCATCCGAATTTTATATATTTTTCTTTTGTCCCTCAAAACAATGCCTCTGCTTCGTCATTTCAACCTAACGAAAATTATCCTTAACGCCGGTTGTTTATTTGTCACATAGCGACCCCCTCGCGATCGTCTATTGATATCCTCACTTTCTACGTCATATAAAATGACGTTTCCATACTAAAAATGGTTCGTCATTTTGGTATATCCCAATTTGATTATGACTACATGTATTAGAGGAAGAAATTTACTATATATAGGGATACGGTTTCTACAGTTTTTCGTTACCTTGGCCCGGAAATAAGTTTCTTTCCATCGAAAATTCGCCGTTTTTTAGCCGCAACAATGCAATATTTTCTCAATACTGCGAAAGCAGTAGCGAGAAAGAAAAATACTATTTCTTTTTTCCGGATTTCTTTGAACTTCTGGTAAAATGATGTGATTCTAAACCAAAGGCTTGGGCAAACATGGCTCATATTAATTTTCATTGTTTTGTTGCTACACGCGGACGGACGCGATCCCGTCACCCTCCAACCACTCTAGTTCACGCCTCACCCCCGGAGGCGCAACGCTCGCTCCCTGGCCGCCCGCGTCCCCCTTGTTTGCTCGACTCGGACGCAGCGGCTGCGAGTGGCTGCGGCGGCAGCGGAGGGTCGCGGGTTCAAGGACCGGGCGGCGGGCGGCGAGGCGGCCGGGGACGTCGCGGCTATTAGCGCCGTAATGAGCGACAGGGGACGGCGACGGCGACGGCGCATGCGCCGGGGGCCGACGACGCGACGCCACCGCAGATATTTTATTTATGAGCGTCGGCGGCGCCGGCCAGCGCGCCGTAATTACGCGCGCGCCAAATGATACGCCGCGCCCAGCGCTTGCCCGCCCGCTCCCCGCCACGTCTCAACCTCCGCTCCACTCCCGCGAGGGGTGCCCACTGCCCGTTCGCTGTGAAGGCGCCTCGCCCCGCCTTGCCTCGCCTCGCCCCGCCTCGTCCCCCTCGGCCCGCCTCGCCTCGCCTCGCTTCGGCTCGCCCTTGCCTCGCCCCTGCCTCGCCCCCGCCTCGCCCCGCCTCGCCCCGCCTCGCCCCGCCTCGCCCCGCCCGCCCTCGCTCCTCGCTCCCGCCTCGCCCTGCCTCGCTCCCGCCTCGCCCTGCCTCCCCCGCCTCGCCCTGCCTCGCCCCGCCTGCCCCGCCTGCCCCGCCTCGCCTCTGCCTCGCCCTGCCTCGCCCCCGGGCCTCGCTCCCGCCTCGCCCCTGCTCGCCCTTGCCTCGCTCCCGCGCCTCGCCCTGCCTCGCCCTGCCTCGCTCCCGCCTCGCCCTGCCTCGCCCCGCCTCGCCCCGCCTCGCCCTTTACCTCGCCCTGCCTCGCTCCCGGGGCTCCCCGCCCCCGCCTCGCGCCCTGCCTCGCCCCGTCTCGCCCCCGCCTCGCTCCCGCCTCGCCCCGCGCCTCGCCCCGCCTCGCTCCCGCTCGCCCTGCTCCTGCCCCGCTCCTCACCCCCGCCTCGCCCTGCCTCGCCCTCCCGCCTCGCCCCTGCCTGCCCTGCCTGCCCCGCCTCGCCCCGCCTCGCTCCTGCCCGCTCCCGCCCTCGCCCTGCCTCGCCCCCCCGCTCCTCGGCCCTGCTCCCTGCCCCTGCTGCTTTTCCCCGGGCCCCGCTCCCTCAGCCCTCGGCCTCGCCCTGCCTCGCCCCGCCTCGCCCCGCCTCGCCCCGCCTCGCCCCGCCTCGCCCCGCCTCGCCCCGCCTCGCCCCGCCTCGCCCCGCCTCGCCCCGCCTCGCCCCGCCGACAGGAACGTCCGCTCCACGCCGCCCTCCCTCACCCAGCCTTTCGCATCCTCGCTCCACCCTTCCCAAGTCCACCCAGTCCTTCGCATTTTCATCCATTCCTTCTTATCCCTGCATATCCCCTCCCTGACCTACCCATCCCAGCCCACCTCAATCCCTCCTTGCCCCGCTCTCATACTCTTTTCCTCGCTCCCCCTATTTCCGCTTGAGGTTCCCCACCACTTCCGCACCTTTGTCCCACCGCCCCGCCAGTTGTTGCCCCTCTGTCTTCCCGCACCGCCCCACTCCCGCGAGTCATCACATCACATAAGGATGGCTAATGTTTGTACCGTTTGATTTCTGGGCCTCTTTATACTATCTTAATAACTAGTGGTGCTACAAAACCACATACACAATTGCAATATTTTAACTGCTCCGCTGTGTTATACTGCACAAACCTGCAAAAGTGTTTTCAACCGGCTTTTTTTAAAAAACTTTTTTATTTTTATAGCTTTTTATATAATTTTTGTAACATTCTCATTATTATAGTTTTTAATGATGTTAATGGTGTTTATACTTTTGAAAACTCTTGAAAAGCTTTTTTGAAGAACAGCAAGAATCTAAGAATATTTTTAAAAAGTATACAATATGATAAGGTTATGAATATTATTTGTAGTAGTGTACAATACCGCATTGCCTGATGAATGGACTGCAAGTTACTACGTTCATATAAAGTGTCTGCTTTGCCCTCTGAGTCTGAGATACCAATATATTAATCGCAAATAAATGCAAAATACCTTCGTTATACTATACATTGTTCTTTGATTCGTGTACTTAAATCTCCACTTCAAATTCGACTACCACTTTTAAAGTTCTGGATCTTGAGAAGGATGAATGACCTTGAGAAGGCGCAGACTGCAGCACTGTTTTTTACCACCGAGAGTCTCATTCATCTAATTTCATGACACTGAAGGAAACATCAAGGAAAACGGAAGAACAAAGCTTAAAGATAGCTCAAGATAACACGGAGAAATATTTCAGGGCCTGAGAGACATGCTCAGATTTGTCGAGGGTTCTTGCTTAACGAGTTGGTATCACTATCAGACCGAAAGGTATATCTTCACGCAAACACACCACGCAGAGTCGAACAGCTTGAGTCGGTCGTTCACTTAGAAGAAACCGCATGTTCGAACGGGGTGATACAATCTTAAGATAGCAGTGATATAAGAGGAAATAAAAGTAATTACGTCTAACTTGTAGCAAAGATATAATTGACATTTTTACTTAAGTACATGTACAGCACGGAGTTCATACAATGTTGAATGTATTCGCACAAATCGACAAAACCTTAATGAAGATGGTGGAAAAATAGTAATTTTCTCTAGTATATTGATAATCATTCGAATCAGAATATTGAATATATTCCTGCCGTTTGAAAGTGAAATCACCCTAGAGTAACACAGAGTCGCACAGTTTAGCCTGTTATTTTTGACATATGTTTATTAATCATGAAATTGTAGTAGATTATTCTCCAACCATCAAATTTCAAACTTTAAAACACAAACGCTCTTGAGGCCTGGCATACCTGGAACAGACACTTCTAGAGCCCTCCTCCATCCCCGCTTTTCGAGCGGGAGGCTTTCCTCAGCATTCTGTAATTCATTTCCATATAATACCAAATAGCAGATGCGGGGGAAGATTCTCTGATATTTTGGACAGTCTGCAAGAAAAATTGTCGAAACTTTCATTGATTTCATACACTTTTGCAAGACGAATCACAGAGCAACACACAACACGCACAGGATACACCTTCGAGAAATATCTAAGCTTCCATTTTTCTTCCCAAATCTGAAGATTCTTTCCGACATCTAGCTGTCCCTTTCCATCCCCACGGAGACCCGCCGCGTCGGCCGAATAAAAACTTGGAGGGCCAACTTTCTTCTCGAGTTCACGACACCCAGAGGAGCCCCAACCCCCCGGCGCGGCCCTTGGCCCTTGCGACCCTCCGCGGCAGATAACGCTTCGTAAACGTGTGAAATGCCTCCCCCAATTAATCTTTTATTTTCCGAGAGACAAGGAGACAACCGAAGGCGCAGGTACGGGCGGCGCGGGGCGGGAAGGACGAGCGAGGTCGCGGCGCGGCCGCGCGCCGGACAGGCTGTAAAAGCGGCGGGCGCTCTTTATGGGCGCGCCGCCTCGCCCCCGTCGCCCGGCCTTAAACGCGTAAAAGAGTTATACGTTTATTAAGAAATTGTGGACATCCAAGTGCAAATTTGTGTCACTCTGAACATTCTTCTTGTACACAATATTGTTTTGGTAGTATAATAAAGCTTTCGGCTAAGACAAGCTGCAAGTTACTATGTTTTCAAATTCAGAAGTACGTCAAATTGTTTGTGGGCTTTCATTGGAAGCGTCATTGAGCACTACTTTTCAAAAATAATAAGAATGAATTAAAAGTAACGTTAAAGTAGCATTCTATACCATCTCCGAATTTATCCTACATTTAAGATTTTTTTTAACCCTCTGATATTACAACAACGATTTTTGACCTGACATTTTTGTGATCGCAGTAGAAAATATTTCAAGACAAGTTGACCTGCGCGAAACACGCACGTGCGAGCACAGGTTCGCGAGTCTCCGCACCCACAGGCGACAGGGCATGCCTGTCGTCAATATGCTGTCGTTCGCCTGATGAAATTCGATCTCTTGGGCCGCGCTGACGAGCTCTCATGTCGACCATTGCGAACGTCGTGTGATTAGTTCCTAATACTAGTTCGAATATTTTTCGCTTACCTTAAATAATCAACAAAACAATATGATTTAACGTAAAGTTTGTATGCTTTCATTGATTGATTGATTGATTGATTCATGTTTCCGGGCGCGTCAACTACTCTGGTCATTAGACCCGTTAGTGTAGTGCATGTTTTGTTCTCGGGAGATGGCGATGATCTTCCCCCGCTGGATGGCGAGATCCGGCGCCGACCTACCGTCGGCTAGTGGGGTTTCCCCCTAACCAGGACTCTCCTACCAGCGGGGCACCGCCCCAGCCGGGACAATCTCTAAGCTCCCGACCGGTCTCCCGGAATATGTGGTAGTGTAGTGCATGTTAGTGTAAGTGTGTGAGTAAGGGGAGAGGATATGACAAGGAAGAGGAAGGACAGATCGCGCCCGGTCCGTGGCCCGTTTGTTAGTGTACTGCTCCGGCATTTGCCTGGCGTTGATCGGAGAAACCACGGAAAACTACCGATCAGAGCAGCCGGCCGCTAGAATTCTCCTCCAGACAGCGACTGAATTCGACCTAGCTGAAAAGCTAGTGTCGAAAATCCTGCCGCCGTGGGGAGTGGGAACCGAGGACCTCCCGGTCAGAGGCGCTGCAGTGACATCAGTTAATGCACTGAGCTACCGCTCCCGGTTGCTTTCATTGAAGTTGCTAAAAGTTATCCTTTCACTCGTTATTACTATCCTCTGACACGTTGCTGATCGATGTAGATTGCAATGTCTTTGAGAAATGGAAGATTAATCATAGAAATAATACATCAATTATCACGGGCGATGAGTCACGGAGTTCGGGAGTCGGCGGCCCTGAATGCGGTTAGGTTGGGGAAGGAGTCAGTGTGGTCGGTGGTCCGTTATGTCGGCACTTACTGTTCTTACAAACGTCTGGGCGCCGAGGAAATGCACAGATTATGTTCCACAGGTAATACAGTCTTCTCCTTTGAATAAGGCGTAACCCAGTTTCATTGGTGATATAAAAATCCTCCTCTTTCCGGACACGAATCTAGAATACCCAAGTCTACGAGGCTTACCTCTCGAAAATACACGCTGAAGTATCAGATCTGACAAATCTTTCTGGGGAACATTTACATGACATATGCCTATAGCCACCATTTTAAAGAAGCCTACTTAATACAAATATTCAAGCCATAAAAAACTGTTCTGAAGACATACAGGTTTGCTCCTCAGGGAAATCTTTACTTAGCAACCTGCTACACCCCCACCGTCGTAACAATTCCAAGAAAGAAAAGAAGGCACTGTCCCTTGCTGCCCTCTGTCAACCCTCACCGTCACCGCCGCCGCCGCGTCCTTTACGACATCATCTTTCCATCCCCAGCAGCTCTTCAATCCCATCCGGCACTCCATTAAAGCATCCGCTCGGTGCAGTCTTTTTACGGCGCGTTCTGCTTACACATTACTCGGCAAGTTTCTCGGACAATGTTCCATGCTGCGCAAGATGGAGACCCTTGGGCAGGGGCAGGGGCAACGGACGTGATGCTAAAAGGAAAGGTGAGAAACACGAGATGACACAACGACGTTGGAGCACGTATTTCAGACTCCTAATGGAATTTGCCGTGGACAAAACACGTTCGCGACAAGTTTCTCGAGATTATTCGCTTCGCATGCCTCTTAAATTTCACAATTTTACTTGACCAGCACGACCATCAGGAGAAGTGGCTCAGAGCATGAACTGATGTCACTGTAGTGCCTCTGCCGGGGGGGGGGGTCCAGGTTCGAGTCCCGATGGTGACAAGATTTTCGGCACTGGCTAGGTAGCTAGGTCGAGTTCAGTCGCTACCTGGAGGACAATTCTAGCGTCCGGCTGCTTTTCCGAGGTTTCTCTGTTCCACACTAGGCGAAGTACGGAGCATTTACCTACCAAACGGATCACGCGCCGTCTTTTCTTCCCGTTCCTTGTCCTATCCTCACCCCTTACTTACACCCTTACACGAACACTTATACACACTTACATTCACTACATAACCACACATGCCGGGAGACCGATAGGTTGATTGATTTTTTCGTGTTTCCGGGCACGTCAACTACTACGGTCATTAGTCCCGTTAGTGTAGTGCATGTTTTTTCTCAGAAGATTGCGGTGATCTTCCCCCACTGGATGGCGAGATCCGGCGCCGACCTACCGTCGGCCAGTGGGGTTTCCCCCTAACCTGGACTCTCCCACCAGCGAGGCACCGCCCCAGCCGGGACAAGCTCTAAGCTCCCGACCGGTCTCCCGAAATATGTGGTAGTGTAGTGCATGTTAGTGTGTGTGTGTGTGTGTGTGTGTGTGTAAGGGGAGAGGATAGGACAAGGAAGAGGAAGGACAGATCGTGCGCGGTCCGTGGCCCGTTTGGTAGGGTACTGCTCCGGCATTCGCCTGGGGTTGATCGGAGAAACCCCGGAAAACTACCGATCAGAGCAGCCGGCCGCTAGAATTCTCCTCCAGACAGCAGCTGAATTCGACCTAACTGAAAAGCTAGTGTCGAAAATCCTGCCGCCGTCAGGACTCGAACCTAGGACCTCCCGGTTAGAGGCGCTGCAGTGACATCAGTTGATGCACTGAGCTACCGCTACCGGTAGACCGATAGGGTTCTTAGAGCGTGTCCCGGCTGGGGCTGTGCCCGGCTGGTGGGAGACACCTGGTTGGGAACCCCCCCCTAACCGACGGTAGGTCGGCGCCGGATCTCACCATTCAGAAGGGAAAGATCACCGCCATCTGGCGGGGAGAATATACACTACACATACGGGACTGTAGCACTTGAACTCTTAACACGCCTGGAATCGCTAATCAACCAATCAAAAATATCCATCATCATTCATACAATTAATGTGGGGAGACAGAGGTGGTGTAGCTGATGAGTGTTGGCCTTTATCTGCAAGAAGAAGGGTTAAAATACCAGACGATCCAAGTGAAAATTGTGGTGAACAAAGAGGGGAAGCGGAAGGCTTTCTGGAGGTTCTCCCCTTTTTCGCGCCTCCCATTTCGCTTTCGCTCCATCATTCACTTCACAATCTCCTACTCTTAAAAAATCACTCTTTTCTATAAACGGTCATAAGTAGGGAACGGATTTTCATGTAAATACATATTTTTACAGGGACGAAATACATGCATTCACTAATATTTTACAGGCTTAACACGACATTCTGAATGAATTGGAACCATTTTACTTTGCATATTTTGGTATAATTACATATTTTATCTATTTGCTACATATTTCGTTACATTTTAATATATTTATAGGTCGAAAGTTAATATTTTACATATGAGTTTGAAATAAGTTACTTGAAAACTAAGTTTGTTACAGAAATATTTATAAAACCACACAATGCGCTTGTGTTAACGCGGGTCCATCGCTATTAAATCCGCGCACTCGGGATCAAGGATGAGCAGATGTATGTGAAACAGAAGGAACTTCAACCACGTGCTCATTCGTGTTTCATAGACCCCATGCGTAACTCGATAAAAATAAATTCAGTTCGTCTTAATCCTTTTCTGGAGTCGTGGAGGGGGACTATTAACTTTCTATCACAGGCTGCACGGTACTGTTTACTTGAGCGCCGGCTCCTCGTAAACCACATTGTATATAGTGGGAAAGTATTCAATATTTCGGATGAAACTTGCATATAATTGTCTGTGCAGATGTAGAACTTTCTTTCAGACCCTCTGATCCGTGTTAAGATCTGATCGGCAACGTACACTGCTCGGAAAACGCTTCAAGAATGAAATTTTAAACATGAATTTTTATTTCACATATTTACTATTTTTTATTACATATTTTTGAAAAAATAAGTAAATATGTATGTACATATTTTGATTTTTTATTATAATAAATTTCACTCCCTAGTCATAAGGAATAGGCACTGTTGTCATAACAAAGACTGCAATTGATTTATTGGTTTGAATGTCAGTCTTTTGGCTTGTTTACAGATTTTCATCACTGTTGAATAATTATGAGTTAATAAATAATAATATGAAATCGGGAGTTAGTGATGTCCTGTCCTTCCCATTTATATCTTTCTGCAATCAATTTGAAAATAACCCAGACTTACGTCTCCACTCATAAGCTCTCATTCCGTGCAAACGAGTGACCGTGGCAGTGCCCGCTATATACCATTTTGTATATTTATCATTGTCACCGAGAAATCATTTATTTACTTCTCACGTTTACATTATTTTCTGAAGGCCTCCTTCTAAGGTACTGGTGAACGAAAATAAATGTGTCAGCGGTGAGAGCTGTAGTGACGGTGGGTATTGACGAAGTGGCGGTGATGATGTTGGAGTGATATCAAAGAGGGAGTGAGAAAATGATGAGAATCATGCAGGAGGTGAGAGCAAACAGGATAGATGAGATGTGGGGAAAGACAAAATGGCAAAGGCGAGAAAAATGGGAAAAAACGCATGGCGATTGAGAGCAGACGTGAAAGCAAAGGACATGGAAATGAGGAGAAAAGTCACCTCTGAGAGTCGAAAAGACAAGTGAACCCTACTGCGCTGATCGTTCTTGTAAGCGACACGAGTCCGGGGGAAGAGGAATTGACGTGTATAGGGATGGACACGTGGAGGCACGAAGAGGGAACGGGGATGGCAAGGAAGCGGTCTGCGATTGCACTCAGGGTCTGAAAGAACCAGCTCGAGATGCGCTCTGGGGTGCACCTCGTTAATGATAATGCGTTAAGTATTATTCGACGACTCCGGCGTGGCTACAGCGTTGGCTATCTCGGGGTCTCTCCACACAACCAATAAAAAGTTGTAAAAGAGAATGTAAAGATTTAGAAGGAAGCAATATTCGAAGGTCACTGCCGCACAAAGACCGCGACGTATCAAAGCCGTGTCAATGCTCCGATCATTTCAAATGAGCAGAGTTACATGTGAGAGTGATTTGCAGAAAAAGTATTTCAATAATAAGTATGATGATACTAGTGACATCACACTTTTGATAATATTGTCCAATGCCGATCTAAAGAAAATCCTTGGCCACGATTGGATAGATGAAGGCACATAGTATGTTTTAAATTTAGTTTTGAACATGAGATTCGCAGAGTTGTAGTGAATTTATATTATTTATTCAATAACATCGACTGGATTATAAAAACAATAAAGACGTACAATTCAAACGACAGAATATCTGATAATATAAATCGTTACTTCATAATTTACGAGAAGGAAAATAGTTATCCAATCACAAGTTTCCACTTTAAGGTCTTGGTGTACTTACAGACAAAAATAAATGGTACACTCTCTAATAAAGTTCAAAATTGAAAGACTAGTGCATCATTATTTCTTTTTACAATTGTTACAAGTGCGTAGGTGCTATTTCATTATATTTACTTTTAGGTAATTGATGTTGGTTTTTAGAAATATGCATTTCGAATAAGTAAAATTGGAGACTAAGTAGCGTCATGTTATCGAACGTGATACATGACAACGCGCTGGTCAAATGAAGCAGAGAGGTTTCAAAATTGAAGATTATTAAAATGGAAAGTGTTAAGAAAATAAAAAGTAAGTACCATGAAAGTAGGTAAAAAAGAAAAAAGGAAATGTTTTGTAAACAATAACGACAGGAATGAATTAAAAATATAAATAACCGAAACAAAATATCAGATGAGTAACATCAAAATTTACAAGATATAGATATTAGTTTGCGATAATATTCAAAGCTTATTAGCTTGTCTAGCGTAAGCAATTGACAATTGAGGCAATTGGATGTAAATAATGTAATCTGACATAAAACGTTAGAAAATGTAGGAAAATGCAATGCCATACAACTGTTTTTTCGAAACAAGCAGCACATGACGTGAAGCACGGGTGAAATATTGCTATCTTCTGTAATGATTTTGAAACCATTAGGCAAATAGGGAGAAAGACCTAGCACTTCTCCTTCATAAAAGCCAAGGCCTTAATAAAAACGAGAACATTTGGAACAGATTTCAATAGGCAGATTGGTTGATTGATTCGTTCATGAGCGTTTCCGGGCACGTCAACATCGCGAGAGGTGGCGGTTATCTCCTTCCCCTGGAAGGCGAAATCCGGCACCGACCTACACATCGGCTTGGGGGATCTTCCCCAACCAGGTATCTCCCACCAGCACTAACATCTCCCACCAGTCTCCCGACATAAGTGGTAGTGCAGTGCAAGCAAGTGTAAGTGTGTAAGTAAGGGGTGAGGATAGGACAAGGAAGAGGAAGGCCCGTTTGATAGGATACCGCTCCAGCAATCGCCTGATGTTGATCGAAAAAACACAGAAAACTACCGTACAGAGCAGCCGGCATCTAAAATTCTCCTCCAGTTAGAGACCGGGAGCGGTAGCTCAGTGCATCAACTGATGTCACTGCAGCACCTCTGACCGGGAGATCCTAGGTTGGAGTCCTGACGGCGGCATGATTTCCGACACTAGCTTGTCAGTTAGGTCGAATTCAGTCGCTGTCTGGAGGAGAATTCTAGCGGCCGGCTGCTCTGATCCGTAGTTTTCCGTGGTTTCTCCGATCAACACCAGGCGAATGCCGGAGCAGTACCCTAACAAACGGGCCACGGACCGCGCGCGATCTGTCCTTCC
>BLKR01001194.1:0-174849 GCA_011170035.1 Teleogryllus occipitalis | reverse complement strand
CGGCGATGGTGTAGCGGTTAGCGTATCGGACTGTTACACCCAAGTTTGCGGGTTCAAACCCGATCGAAGCCGTGGATTTTTAAGGGCGAAAAAATCCTTCGTACGCCTTCCTTCGGAGGGGAAGTAAAGCTGGCTGTCCCATGTTAGTAGATTTACTGCATGTAAAAGATCCTCAAGCCTAAATGACGCCTCTGAGCTAAATTCACATCGCCTGTTTCGTCGCCCAAGAAATACCTTCTTTCTCCCATGGTTGGTGAAAGGAGCGTAGCGGAATTTGCGTGGTCAGGCGGAAGAGCAGGCCTCATGGCCTGAGCCTCGCCACGTAAAATGAGGCAAATTCAATTCAATTCAAGTTCTTCTAAGGTCTCTGGTTTCTTCTCAGGACTGATGCAGATAGAAACATGCGACTTGTCTTAAAAATACGCGGGCACGTTTTGTGTAGGTGCGACTGTTCTGTACAGCTCGGAGAATTCTAGTAGCTGCGGTGAGAGTGAGCAGTGATTTTGATACTAGAATTGTCGGCATTTTCATTGCAAGAACAGCGAGTAATTGTTCGTTTTCTTCACTTCCGCGGTATGATTCCCATTGAAATTCATCGCTAATTGAGTGAGATGCACGTGGTGATGGTATCATGAATGTAAAGAATGTGGCTTCGTGCGTGCGGATGTTCGAAGAAGGCAAAACATAATTTTGGCATGAGATGACACCATGAAGGGGACTTCCTTTTCAAAAGTTGTGACAATGGATGAAACAGGTGACAGGTGACAGGCGACCTACGAAGACGTTCTGATGAGCAAGCTCCTTACAGCATTACGGTAAAACGGCCCGAAGAGGCTGCATGTGTGTTCTTTCACCAAGACAACGCACCAGCGCATTGGGCGAAAGCCACGCAAGACAAAACGTGTGAAAACAACTTTGAAGTGATTTCTCATGCTCACTATTCACCTGACATGGCGTCTAGCAATGTTTGGCTGTTTCCTTATAACTTGAATGCACTTCGTAATATCGATATGAATAACGGGTGAAGTTGAAAAAAGGTTTTTAACCAACGTTTAGGCCAAAATGGAAGAACCTCTTTTGGCTTCGGTGGTATTACGATTAGTCTATTGGACTGTTATACCCAAGTATAATTTCAAACCCGATCGAAGCGGTGGATTTTTCAGGGCGAAAAATCCTACGTACGCTTCCCTTCGGTGCGAAGTAAAGCCGGCTGTCCCATGTTGTAGATTTATTTCAGTTATCTATCCAGAAAGAAGCTTCTGAGACAAATTCAAATTCACCTGTTTCCTCGCCCGAGTGATTCCTCGTTTCTACGCTAGAGAGTGAAATGACGCTAACGATATTTTTATGCTCAGACGGAAATGCGACCAAAGTCTCATCATGCAAAATAAGATATAATTGGACTGAATTGAGTTGATGCGCCGACCTGTGGTGACAGAGTACGCTAATTTTTCCTAAAATGCCACATTCTCTTGATTCCCATTTGTTCGACTAGAGCAATTACTGATCTATAAATGACATACATATTAATAGTATATTGCTTTATTATTAAATACCATATAATACTTGTACCATATACAGAGATAATTACGATGTATACAGAATAATGCAACCAACTTTATGTTGGATCGTGGGAATATACGTACAGTTCGCAGCCCACTCTGCCGCCAGAGTTGGGAACAAATTCGATATAGTATGACCAAGGATCGATTACCACCCGATATAAGACGTCCACTACATCCGGTCGAATGGCAGGCTCTGCTATCATTTCGTTATCGAGTTGGCGGAGGTGCAGAGGCTCGAAAATGCAGTCGATTGCTGTACGTTATGCCGTGCGAAAACTCCCTTTTAAGCGCACGGTAGTGTACAGTAATCGATAGCATTCAGTAATCGCTTGCACAGTTCGAGTTCCGCATGCGCAGGTGCTCAAAAGAGGAATAGAGTATCGAGAGATTGCTGCCCGCTGCTGTGCCTACGCTGTGCTTAAAGTCACTGTCCTCTTGCAAGTGCGTTCCCGTGCGCAATTGGCTGGGTCGGGAGAAGATAGCGCTAACCTAACATATCTGTTCTTTTTGTAATCAGAGCAAAACCAAGGGTTTTATAAATTGTATTCACTTATTGCTGCTAACTGCTGCAGTGTTCCTGTAAATGGTAGTGCAGTTATAATCTGCGTCAGATAAGCAACGCTCCGTTTATGATGTTGCCTACGGTTACTCATTTGTGAGTATACGGGCAATATAATAGAATAATATATGGCCGCAATTTAGAAGAAAATATCTGTGATATAGGTTGCTATCACCATATATAGAGCTTTCGCCCCCCCCCTACGGGTTTTCTCGGGGATCTCGATTATGCGTAGGATACAACTAGGTCAAGACAAATTATAATAATGAGCCGTATATTTTAAAATCAAACTTCCTGCTGGAAACACATTCACCAAAATTATTGAATGGCATCACACAGTACAAATCATAAAACACACTATGCGTCAATTATTACTCCCTCTCTCTTCCTCTCTCTCTCTCTCTCTCTCTCTCTCTCTCTCTCTCTCTCTTTCTTTCTTTCTTTCTTTCTTTCTTTCTTTCTCAAGTAAAATTACCCTACACAAAACACATGGGAAATGGCCATTCTGAAAAAATTAAAAAAAATTAAATAAACACACAGAAGATCATGTACACATTAATAAGTTGAAGAGGGCAGATCAAAAAATCTTAATCCCATTTGTTATGATAGCTGGCACAAGATTACCTAATCTTCAACGAGTAATTGAAGTCTCGCCAGTCATACCACCTTTTCACTAACATACAAGAATGAACCTTACCTAAACGAATATTTATAACATTAAATAAGAAACTACAGTATAGTCAGCCAACAATATTCATTCTTAATTACAATTTAACAATTTTTGTTGCATTTTTCCTCAAGGCAGTTAAATACGTACTCTGTTTCCCTTTCTCATGTAGCCTTGAAGACACCAGTGGGTGACACTGACTTAAACGCAACGCTTCGGTTTCAATCCATCGCCGCCAGGTTTTCTGCCTCGCGAGAATGCGACACGTGTTACTCTTTCGTACTCCGCACATTTCCGCATCGTAGAACGAAAAGGTTTCTGCAAAGTTTTCACGTCAGAGAAGAACGATGACCAGTGAATCTATTAAATCTGGAAAACTAAATGGAGAAAGTTGTGGAGCATAAATTAATCGATTATTTTTTTCATTTCTTGACCACATGGATACAATTGTAATTAATAAATTCCTATATGGAAATGACTTCATGAGCTTATTTTAAGCTGCATTTACGCCTAACTTTTGCTTGCAGCGAATTTTAAGCCTTGTTTCACCAAACTTTTGCCCGAGGAAGTAGCAATTTTTCAAGAAAATGGAAAACATAAATACCACAATTTTAAAAATAATATTCACTTTGAAAAAATAAACAATAACACTCCTGCACAAATTAACCAGATTTTTAATGCAGTAATTTATTAGAATATAAAAACTGTCTCATGAAGAAATATGCAAGCGAATACTCTACCCCTTTGCTTCCATTGTGCAGAAGCCTTCAAGTCAAACCATTGTATGATTCTCATAAACAGAAATGAATCCACTTGTTGTATTTACAATGTACATATACATACATCAATATCTCCTCAGTCGGCCACTGCGGACGGGCGGCGGGGGCGGGGGCGGGGGCGGGAGCAGGCGCAGCAGGCGGCGGAACCGAACGCGCGCTGGGAACCACGCGAGCGGGAGGCGGCGGCGGCGGCGGCGGCGCGGCCGGGCATGAGTTATTACGACTTGTCATCTAGTTCATCAGAGCGCCCCGAGGGGGGCAGCGGTCGCGACGGGGCGTGGGCGATGGCGCCCGCCGATACGCGCCCGCCGCCCCTGCGTCTCCGCGCCCCGCGCCGCACGGTGGCTGCGGAGGCCACGCGGCGGCCAAAAGCCTTCAGCCGACACCAGTTAAATGTCCACAGCATCATGTTTCCACGTCTGTCTATTATCGTGGAAAAGACTGGGAGAGTTTTCAACAATCCGAACCATTGTAAACTCCTTGGATCTTCCAAATCACATTTTGTAGTAATAGGAAATGTTATGAATGTGTTTCGTGTTCGCTTTTCTTCTCCGGACTTTGTAAATAATTTTTATACAACTTATATGTTATACTTATATGTTAAGAATAATTTAAGTCAAGCCTGTTAGGTGCAACATTACATCATTTCTTGATTCATAAAAACGATATATACTACCATCAAACTCATAGTGGTTTTAGGAAAAATTCTAGAGAATTCGAACCTATTTTCTGCACCTGGCGACAACTTAAATGCTAAGTAACTTTTAATGTTAAGTTCTGTATCAAGATATGAGGCGGGAAGGTTTGAGCGAAATACGTCCCCCGTTATTTACGGTTCTGCTCCGGCATGTCCTGGAATTGATAAGAGGGAACCCCGGAAGTGACCGAACTGAGAAGCCGGCCTTTAATTTCCTTACAAAGACAGTTGATATTTTCTATCCAGATGTTTAGGGGATGACGTAATTCCACCATCGAAACTCGCAGAGGTGGGATTTCGTATCACTTATCGGCGAGGCAAAGGTTCCCCCCGCATAAGATAGTAAAACGTACCCCTAAACCAAATGACAAATGAGTTGTAAACTACAACTCTAACATAAAAATAAGATTTTTTAAAGGTTTCTTGGCCGTCGTCCCACCGTGCTTTTTAACTTTCAACTTCGCACTATATAATCTGATTGAAAAACGAAAAATAAGAAAATAATTAATATTATCAGAAAAACATTTTTTAAATATTTTGTGAAAACGAGCTCAAATTTCCTCATTTTCAGAAACGCCCAAAGTTTTCGACAAACATTTCCGTTCAGGACGATGTTTTACTCTTCTTTAATATTCTTAAAGTAATATTTAATTTCTACCATAGGAAACCGAAAAATTGAGAAAATTTTGAAAAAAAATTCTTTGGGCGGCGATGTATGGCACTTGGTAAGAGGATGGGGCGAGATTGTGAAGCTGGCCCAGACAAAGAAATTAGAAAACTAAATAGTACGAGAAAGTCTGTGCCATTCTGTAGCACCCCTAGTTTCGATTGCTGAGCTGTAGTTAAAAAATAAAAAAACATTTTTTACCATTTCGCCGTCTTTAAATCACGTTGGCTTTAAATACACTTTGAAAATGGCTGCAAGCGTTCTGTGCATTTATTTTAGTTTAATGTTTCTAATGAAAATTGTTCTGTTGTCCAAAAAACAATGAAACTTTTTTGATATAATGGAACCGACATTATGATTAAAACAACACGTTTGTGTTTATAATAACCGGAAAGTTAAATTATAATAATAATATTAAATATACAAAATTATCTACAGTTGAGATAACAGTTTCGCTTTTTCCTCAGTGTGCACTTGACATCAAACAAATACCATGCATTAGTTACATTATATCTTACATTATAATGGGAAAACATACTTAAAATTTATAATACATATAATAAACCATTTAATTGAACATCATTCGTATATTTTCACTTGCTCACTTGTTCAAAAATAGTAAACGGTTTCTGTGTTGAACGTATAGTGTGTCTCTAACGCACTGTACGTTCACGCTAGAACTGCCTGATCAGAAGGTTAGTCAGTCGGTGCCTCTTTTGAAACCGTACGTGTCGCAGCATTGACAAATTTCTCTTTTTTTTTTTTTTTTTTTTTTTTTTTTTTTTTTCTGGTTAAGAAAATCGTTTTACCACATGGAAACGGTCCAAAGTTTTCAGTTTGCCGTTACGCTTCCATAGATTACAAGGAATGCTGAAAAAACACTAGATTTTTATCGCACCGCAGACCCACGAAACTTTGTCACCTATTTTTCGATATTAGAAATATTTGAGAACTCTACGAACGCTGTAATGGAAGTAATTTATTTAATCATAATAGATGTTAATTCAAGTTTTATGTCTCGTGATTTTAGGCAGGAAACTCTTAAATTTCTATGTAAATATTATTTAAAAGCAATATAATTTAAAGATGAATTATTTATTCGGAATATTCCCAGTAACGCTGAACATTATCTCGCGCGTTTTATAATACGGAACTAAAGTTCACCAATTTATTAATGTATCCTATACTTAATATATCTATCTTAATACATCTTAATGTATCTATAGCTTAATAAAATTATTTTACGCTTAATTGTTATTAAATTTCTTCTCAAAATATAGAAAAAGTAAATCGTTTATGATATAAATTTGAAGATCCGCGAAATGAAATGTTTTTAAAAAATTTGTCCCAATGTTGGGGGGTGCATTTGCCCCCTCATGCTCTCCTCCCCCCCAATTCCGCTTCTACTGGAACCTCGCGTTGATAGGGAGCGGTGGGTCAGTGCATCTATTGATGTCACTGCAGTGCCTCTGATCGGGAGGTCTTAGGTTTGAGTCCCGACGGCGGCAGAACTTTCGACACTAGCTTTTCAGCTAGGTCGAATTCAGTTGCAGTCTGAAGGAGCATTCTTGTGGCCGGCTGCTCTGATCGGTAGTTTTCCGAGATTTCTCCGTTCAACACCAGGCGAAGAACCGGAGAAGTACCCTAACAAACGGGCCACGGACTGCGCGCGATCTTTCCTACCTCTTCCTTCTCCTATTCTCGGTGGTGTCCCACTGGTGAGAGATACCTGGTACGGTAAAACCTCCCTAGTCGACGGTAGTTCGGCGCCAGATCTCGCCATCTAGTGGGGGAAGATAACCGCCACCTCCCGATGAAAAAACATGCACTACTACCTACGGGACTAACAGTAGTTAACGCGCCCGTAATCACTAACAATCAATCAATCAATCAAACCTTGCACCTCTTGGTCTACGAAGACTTGTTTAAACTTCTCCCCATCACTTTCCCGGGCGAAACAGTAATTTATTTGTGTTAGGGGCAGCACAGATTTACGCGGGTACCACAGCACTTCAACATTATTAAGGCAAATGAGAGAAATACTCATTTTTCTAGCAAGAGCTAAACTTAGTGCTAACTTATAATAAACACGCCTTACAGCCGTCTACACAAGGAAAAATACTTTGGCGCGTTCCTTAGGTTTACTTCATTACTCATTACTGTGAATTTAAGTTGAATTTTATTTTTAAAAAAAAGGTTGCATGTTCAATTCACTCGCCCTTCATTTTATTTGAGAAAAATATTTTTTTACCTCTCTTTTCGCCTTCGGGACCACAGTGTTGGAGGCACCGCCACCGCTGCTTTCGGCGGCAGTCCGCATACCGCCTCCCGCGCCGCCCGATCAATAAAATCATCTTTATTAATGGGCTCCTTCCAAGGATACAATGCGTCAAACATCGCCTGCCTCGGAGCTCCAGCAGCCGCATACGACACCTACGGTTAACAACCACAAAGGGATTTTAATGGGAGTCCCATGTCGCGCTGCGAGATGGGAGGCGATGACTTCCACGAACTACTGAAAGACAATTACGGCAGGGCAGGATGCGTCGTGATAACGCGTCTTGAAATGCTTGCAGCCTCTTCTTCGCACGCCTTATTCTTGTTCCTCGTTTATTAAATCTTCCTTGGGATTAAACCGCAAGTATTTTCTATTGGTTTCGCCTGTCATCATATAATATACTAGGAATTTTTTTCTCTCATATTGTTTCCTGCAAGCGGTGGCCCATAGTCATATGAAATGGTTTCTTTTTTTTTACTTCTTGGTATGAAACATTCGATTTCACGAAAGAATGCATGGCATTCCGCATAGTATGTGTATGAATATTCGCAAAATTTGAGTCATGTTGGAAACTATAAGTGAATGTGATGCACCTTGTAACCCTTGTTTTGAACACCAAGAAACAGGGAATTTAGAAGAACATTCTGATTTCTGCAATCACTGTTCTTTGAAAACTACAAATTGTGCATTTTCAGAGCTGAACGTATACGTAAATGAAATGCCTCTAAGGGCCTTTTGAGCATTCTACGACTCGTATAACAGTACCTTCCATAAGCGCAACAAATATTGAATAGGAAGTATAGGAAATAAATTTTCCAGCCGTTACAACCGATCGTATCTTGTACTCTCATAAAAGAGCCCGAGTTGATCTTCTGATATCTATCATTTCCATTCACCAGACAATACACGACATCCTACGCAATACCACCTTATGACTACATTGCTTTTTCCATCGGCAGGCGCCCGGAGAGCGGCGCACAGCACCCCCGCCCGGCTGCAACGCAGGAGATGGACGTGCGCGATAGAATCTGGGTGAAGTAAAAGGTGTTGCGGGGAACACCGAGTTTTCCATCACCTCCTACTTATCGAGCGGTCGACGCGACTTGTCGCGTAAATCTGTCGCCGCCGCCGCGGTGGCGGTGGTGCGCTGCTGTAGCGTTCGCTCCCGCCGCCGCCGATGGTCAACCGCGATTGCGTGTCGCGTGCTGCTACGCGACGCTCGCAAACACGTCTCGTCGGGGGTGGGGGAGGGGGAGAGACCGGGGCGCGAACCGAGGACATTCTCGGAACTTCTTCCCCTCCCTCGCCTTTGCACTTGTGTCCGCGGCGAAACAACTGTTCGTTGGCGGAAACGAGCTCTGAGAACAAGGAAGTTTATTTCGTCGTAGTGCAAAAGACGCGGATTTTATACAAAATTTATTTCATTCGAGAAATCAGTTGCTACAAGCTTTCAGTAAAATATTTTTCTGAGTTTTGTAACGCAGTCCACGTCATCCTTTTCTAGAAAAGCTATTTTGACTTGTCAAAATAGGTTATTAACGCGAGAATACAGCGACCAATTAGTTGATGGTATAGTTCCCGAAAAAAACTGGATTTATCGCTCACACTCCCACAGAACGCATGAAAACTTGCGCACACAGTGAAGTTACATTTAGTCGGTAACGAATTAAATTGGATTACACACAGACGATGACTGCCTATCTTATAAACGTAAATAATGTTTGTTACATTATGTTTTGAATCATAATACCTAAGTTTTCCTAAAAAAGTTAAAACTAATAATGACAATGGAATCTGTAGGAACAAAAGTGCTGATAAAATTATCACAGAGAGGAATAGGGAGTTTAGTGCCTCTAGTTCGTAAGTGATAAATTGACATTTAAATATTTCTGTATGCACCCACCACGTTTGAGTCATACATTTAAACTCACTACTCAGGAAGCGCCTCATGAAATAAGGATGAGCACGACCGGACCCGAAGCCGACTTGCACCCAGCATGACTCTCCCAGCATTCCAAACAGCCCCGCCCAAAACGGCGTGGTCCTCAGTCGCGTCTTCGAAAACACGGATTCCCTCCACTCTCCACAGAGGCGAGCAATTTGTTGTTAATCGACAGCGCGTTATGGATTATTGTACATATTTTTATCGCACAATGTTTTAAAAGATATGCACTATTCTATCTATTAAAATCTAAAGAAAATAATTAATTATGTTGTTCAAATATTCGATTGGGTGTTTCAGTGGTGAATGTGAAGTGTTATGTGAAATTAATATAATCAGTGTGATTATCTCCGAACAATTGTTTCGACTCAGTGATTGTCCTCCTACAAGGACTTGAATATTCCCCAAACCTTCATTAAGCTTATACAAAAATGTATCCTTCGCTGTAACTTTCACAATTTTTAACAACACGCGTTAGTTTTACGTTATTGAGAGTACATTTTTCAGTTACACATCTTTTAGTTATACACCATGTATCTTATAGTACACTTTTTAGTTATATACGTTCTGAAAATTAGTACGGAGTCTAATAAAAATACTAGTCTATCAGAAAATATCCAATGGATATCTCAAAACGATTCATATCACGTCTGTCACAATGTTTCAAGATACGATTACAAAGAATATCCCATCTCCTCCCTCCATTGGTATTACACACTAAATGTGTCTCTCTTCAAGCCCGTATACTCGCAGTGCAATCAGATTCGTCTGGAGTTTCGGGGAGAGCGCATATGGGGTAGATCATTTCATTGTGCGTTCTTAAGTGTGAACAGGAAGGAATAGGGAAAATTGGGCTATTCCATGGCTGGAATTCTGCACAGTACTTCCCCGACAACCGCATACAATTAATCGGAGGCAGCCACGGCAACTGCAGATCAGAGGAGCCGAGTTCTAGAATTTATATCGAGGACGTGATATTGCACAACTCAGTCATACCTAGTGTACCCCCTATACCTACCAATTCTGGCCAAACTTAAATTGTGACTAAAGCCCTTCACCGTCGTTACTCGAACTTAGGACCTTCCTTTTATGAAGGTTTAGTTGTCGATTCGCAACTTCATACCTCACCGATTTTCAGGTCATTCCCCAACAATTTAAAGGCGTGCTTTTCATTTTAATCGTTAGTACAATAGTTTTAAGTTGAGATTCTCGGATCTGTCATCCCAACGATTTTGAGTTTTCGACCCTAGCTAGAATGGCTTGGTCGAACTCCTCCGTCGACTGGAGGAAAATTCTAGAGGCCGGCTGCTCTGATCGGTAGTTTACCGTTGTTTGTTTGATCAGTAGTAGGCAACGTGCCGAAGCACTGTCCGCCCGTGGACCGTGCGCGATCCCTGTCCGCTCCTTTCCCCTCACACACACACACACACACACACACACACACACACACACACACACACACACACACACACACTTACAATTACATTTCCAAGCACTATTCTACCACACATGTCTGGTGTCAAAAGGGAGCACAGAGGTTTCCCGACTGGGTCGGTATCCCACTGGGGGAGATACCTGGAGGTATGAAACTCCGAAAGGCTACCTATAGGCCAGAGCTAAATATTCAGTTCCAGCGGGGTAGTATCACCGCCACTTAGCAAGCACTTCACTTACAGGACTAATGTCCAAAGTAGTTGACCGGTAGCGGTAGCTCAGTGCATCAACTGATGTCACTGCAGCGCCCCTAACCGGGAGGTCCTAGGTTCGAGTCCTGACGGCGGCAGGATTTTCGACACTAGCTTTTCAGCTAGGTCGAATTCAGCTGCTGTCTGGAGGAGAATTCTAGCGGCCGGCTGCTCTGATCGGTAGTTTTCCGTGGTTTCTCCGATCAACACCAGGCGAATGCCGGAGCAGTACCCTACTAAACGGGCCACGGACCGCGCGCGATCTGTCCTTCCTCTTCCTTGTCCTATCCTCTCTCCTTACACACACACTTACACTAACATGCACTACACTACCACATATTTCGGGAGATCGGTCGGGAGCTTAGAGTTTGTCCCGGCTGGGGCGGTGCCCCGTTGGTGGGAGAGTCCTGTTTAGGGGGAAACCCCACTAGCCGACGGTAGGTCGGCGCCGGATCTGGCCATCCAGCGGGGGAAGATCACCGCCATCTCCCGAGGAAAAACATGCACTACACTAACGGGACTAATGACCGAAGCAGTTGACGCGCCCGGAAACACGAACAAATCAATTAATCAATCAATCAATCCAAAGTAGTTGACACGCTCGGAGACACAAAACAGTAATCAATCAATCAGATCTGCCGTCATAAACTGCATTCCATCCCCCTCCATGATCCTCCCCGCTTGTGGACCGCCCTCCGTCCTTACCTGCTTCTGACATCACCGCGCGGCGGCGTCGTGGCGTCGTGGCGGCGTCGTCATGGCGGCGCTTTACTGCGCCAATAAACGCATCGCGGCGCCTGCGCCGCCGTCGCGGAGCGGCCAGGTAGAGCGCCGGCCGCCCAGCCGCTCTCAAATAAACGAAATTGGACCGCTCTGGAATAAACGAGTGGGCGATGGAGTGCCGATAAGGGAATACACAGCTCACTCACTAGCGGATACTGGGAACCGAAAGGGGAGCTCGCAAAATTCCGGGAATCGGGGAAAGCCAGACATCTGAAACCCACTCCGACTTTCAGGATTGTTTTACTGCTCTATCCCTTCTACCAACTAACACTTGTACTCGAAAAATTGATTTATACTTGTTTATTGGGGTATGATCCCATATGGTTTCCAGGAAACTTGAAATGTTTCGTTCGTTTTGTGCTACAAACATATGTGATGAAGTATCAGTGCTGCCTGATTGGGAGATGAATTTCGTTTTTCTTTCTGGAGAATGTAATACGTACTTCAATGTGGGTAATATCATGAATGTACACTGAGCAGACAGCTCGAGAACAGAACATCTTAAACATATAGTGAATAAGTGTAAATTTATGACTAAAAATCCCCAATACTCAAGTATAATGTGAATACGAACAAATAAATTTATTTTTCTGTAGATTCAATAAATACGGTATGACGTTGAAAAGATTTAAATGACGCCACAGCAAATATTTCCACTTTGTGCGCTCTAGTTGCAGCAATTTAAGAAAAGAAAACACAATCAATGAAACGAAGCAATTACTTTATTACTTCAATACACTGTCCCAAATGAAAACACATTTAAAATTATGTAAAACTTTCTGTTGAAGACTCTTCCACAGGTGAATGTGAAAAAAACATAATTTTTTTTGTTAAGTACATTAACAAATCTCTTTCATTATTTATAAATGTCTTTCAATTCTGACGACATTCTAATTACAAGACCGTTTCTAAAAGGTAAATAGACCGGGGGAAAGTTTTTCTCGCATCTCTCATCAGATTTCCCTGACGTCGACTATCAGTTTGAAAAATAATTCTTTTCGATTTTATGACTCACTCAAACAACTTTACAGTAATACGAATAGTCGTACATTATTTGATGATCTTCACCCAAAATTACTGTTTTCATAAGCTCCATCGCCATTCCTCGATCTTACCTTTTGCAATGAGTTGAGTAGAATAATGTATTTCCGAGATTCCGGCATTTTATATTATTTAATAATTTGCATTATATTCACACTGTGAATATTACAAATAGAATTTTCCTTCTAAAATATTTTCAGTATTTTTGGAAATCATCACAGTTCTAAATTTTCAGTTCAGTTTGTACTATAAACAGTTGCGACTAGTAGCTGTGAAGTTAGAAGAAGAGCTATTAGGGAAATATAAATTTACACTTTGCTTTCAGTTTATCTTAATAATTGAAATCGTTAATGTTTTGTACTCCAAATCGATCCTTCAGTCCTTGAAGGCTGCGGACTTGTGGACGTATGATGTCTTCACTCTTGTATTTCATTATCAACTGCAAAAGAAATTTATTTTGAATTACAATATTCCTTAAAGAAACACTGTGTATCGTATGAATCTGTTATATCATGCCAATTCTGTTTGTACAAAATCATGGATGAAGTCTGAAATGCACTCGAACATTCAAAAACACTCTGGAGGTTGAGACACATTAAAATGCGGCGTACTTCACTTCAACAGCAGGCGAGGTGGGTGAGTCGTTTGTAGTACGCGAAAAGGATAATAAATTTAAAATATTATTCTTTTATAAATAATGGTGAAGTGCCACATCACCCACCTCCTCTGAAGAGACGCCCCTGATTTCACGTATACCATTCTTTAGGACAACTCAAATGGATATAGCACTTCTCTACTACTTAATTTTAAGTTCAGTTTAAGTCATTAAAGAGAAAGAACTCCATTTTGCTGATGGTACAACGGACGTGCTCTATTCTCTTGTTAGTTTTATTTCATCTCACGTAGTGTAGGCATCTGATAATGTAATTAACCGGATATTTGGACATGGCATTTCTTGATTCTACTGTAGCGACATTCTCTGCGATAAATTAACTATTGTTTTTATCATAAATAACACCTACACAAATCAGTTGAAAGGTCAACGGCTCTAAAGAGCTTAGCTAATCCTGACTTTATTATCCGCATCGCGTCCATCCGCAATTCAAAAATATTTATACTACCATTACTAGCAGCACCACTTTCATCATCGTCCCTATTCTCACCAACATGAACCCCCCACCATGAGCGCCACGCCCCCATGGGCGCCTTCGCCGCATGTGCAGCGGCTGCAGCGCTGCTGCGCGGCGTCCGTCTCAACCGACGACGCGACGCGGGCGCCTCGGAGCCACCCAGATTCGGGGGCGACGACAGGCCGGTCGTAAAGCGCAGACCTCCGCGGCCAAGCCGCATTTTATTTGGTCTCCCAACTAAAGCGCGCGCTGTTTGGGCGAGGAGCGCACCGCGAGTAATGGACGAGCAGGGGCGTCCAATCCGAGAGGACGACTCGACTCGCCGGAACGAAAGGTCGGCTCTTATTTCCAGTCTCCGAAAATGAAGTTTCTGATGAATGCGAAGCCCGCTGTAATTCTCTGCCGAGTCAGGAGCTTGCCCCTTACATAACGTCGAGTCGAGTCCTGCGCGTCTTTTTGTCTCGACGTTCTTCACTTGCATTGTGCCCAAACACTGGGCAATTTGTGTGTCCCTACCTCGGAGAGAGACAACAGTTATAAACCATGAAAGAAAGTCGTCGTATTTTAAGACTTTAATATTATATCCAATTAATACTCTCCTGTAATGTTACTAATTGGAACTTTTTGAAAGTAATTTTACCCTAAAGTGCTGAATCGTTTCGACCAGTTTAGTGTTCATAGGATTAAATAGAAATTAATAGCGTATACAAAGTGATTAATATTGAAATTCAACGCAATTTTTCAAAGTTCTATTTCGTCATCTCCATGTTTATGGATTTCATTATCATTTTTTCGGTCCTGGTGCCGGGCGACGGCAGTATTTCCATTTTAACGAGTCGGGGCCTCTGCGGGCCGCAACAGAGCGACGGGCGCGCCCGGCGGGAGGGCCTGATCGAGTTTCTTGGGTTTCGAGCAAATTCCAGCTCTAAATCACGAAGCCGGTCCAAGGCCCTGACGCTCGCACCCCGCCTGACCTGCGCCGCGAAACCTTTCTGCCTGCCTCCCCGCCACTCGCCCAACCACCCACCGCCCATGTGCCCGCCCGCCCGCCCGCCCGCCCGCCCGCCCGCCCGCCCGCCCGCCCGCCCGACCGACCGACCGACCGCCCGACCGCCCGACCGCCCGACCGCCCGACCGCCCGACCGCCCGACCGCCCGACCGCCCTGCCGCCCTGCCGCCCTGCCGCCCTGCCGCCCTGCCGCCCTGCCGCCCTGCCGCCCTGCCGCCCTGCCGCCCTGCCGCCCTGCCGCCCTGCCGCCCTGCCGCCCTGCCGCCCTGCCGCCCTGCCGCCCTGCCGCCCTGCCGCCCTGCCGCCCTGCCACCCTGCCGCCCTGCCGCCCTGCCGCCCTGCCGCCCTGCCGCCCTGCCGCCCTGCCGCCCTGCCGCCCTGCCGCCCTGCCGCCCTGCCGCCTTCGGCCGCCAAACAGCGCCCACCTCCCCGGACGTCCACCTGACCAGCCGTTTGCACGTTCACAACCACCACCTTCCCTTCTATCAATCAGTCCATAAACGATTCCACTGACCTGATTTACGCTTGGACATACGGAACCCTCTATTGGCAGTTCGCTCCTCTTTCTGGAGTACAATAGGTTATCTCTTAGCAAAAATACTTTCATTTTTATTTGTACAGAAACGTAGGTCCATGACGTTCTGCATTCTAGCAGTCGTGCATGTTGCATGGTTGTATCCTGGAAGATTAGACACATTTCTAGAAGGTCATCTTCAAATTTACTGATTTCGTGCCTTGGCCGAGACCCGCCTCCAAGATTTGTAACCCTAGGCGGCTGCCTAGTTTTCTTTGGTTCAAATTGTCCCCTCGCTGTTTTTCATTAGCCTTCTTATTTTCCGCATCTCTTCTTCGATAACTCTCCGCCACACGTCTTCTGCTTAACCCTGAGTGCACCATTGCCTGTAAGTTCTTGCTACCATCATCTCCGTTACATCTCTTCTTCCACACTCTGTTACCATTAGGGCTTGGACTTTTAAGTAAATGCAAATTTACTCCTTAATCCAGAGAACTGATTATTTAGTGAAAATTCAAATAGAGCCCCATAGGTTTCGTCCTAAAAATAAACATTTTTATCTCCTAAAAATAAACATTTTCGTTAATTTGCATAAAAATAAATATTTTCATCGTAACAAAGATAATTACATATTTTGCTGAATTGTATGTAAATAAATGAATATTGTGAGTGTTTCCAAGTGCAATACTTTTCAGTTTTTGGATATATGATGAAAGACGTGCAGGAATGCAGTAGTGGGTCACACATCATGTGTTAGTGTGGAACTTTTCCGATTGAGTAGAGTACTTGAGATTTATGACTTGTCAATAGTCTGAGGGCCATTTCTAACACCACTGTCGATTTTGGCAATGAAACTGAGTGATAATCACACACTTTCGGACTTCTGAGATTGTGCAGAGGAAATATGCAGAGCGATAAAAAGGCCGACATCACGTTTTACTCCAAGACTTCTCTCGATCTTGATATCTATTTTTCATTCCGGAAGTAAATAAATATTTTCGTTGTTATAACACATATTTTTACACTTTTTAAGCACAAAAAAATCCGAGCCCTAATTATCATTGTCAACATCTTGGGCTAGCTTGCCTTCCTACTACTAAATCTACAAATCTCACGGCTCTCTCATCGTTATCCTTCAGGTCCTCTGTCCATCCCTTTGCGCTCTTCTCTCCCCTCGCCCTTTCCCACTCGCCCGCCCTGCCTTATTGTGCGCATGTGCCAAATCTTTACGGCCAGCCTGTCTCCGAGCAGAAGAAAACGAGCTCCGTCGTAAACACGGTTTGGTAGCACCCCCTCTCCCGAAATGAAGATCTGTGGTTCTCTTTCGCGAGACAAAGACAGCGTTGTATTTGATTGCTTTCGTGCACGGACGTTTGTTTACGTTTGCTTCGAACTAGGAATGTCTCGGAGATCCCGTAAGACAAGTCGCACCGACGTCAGCCTCCCATCTGGGCGCGGGTGACGAGAGCGGAGATTCTTAACTTAACACAGAGCAGATGGCGGCGCGCACGCGACAGCTCCGTCGCACACGTTGCGCTCAGGCGCCGCCCTTCGCGCCTCGCGCCTCGCTCCTCGCCACTCGCCCCTCGCCCCTCGCCCCTCGCCCCTCGCCCCTCGCCCCTCGCCCCTCGCCCCTCGCCCCTCGCCCCTCGCCCCTCGCCCCTCGCCCCTCGCCCCTCGCCCCTCGCCCCTCGCCCCTCGCCCCTCGCCCCTCGCCCCTCGCCCCTCGCCCCTCGCCCCTCGCCCCTCGCCCCTCGCCCCTCGCCCCTCGCCCCTCGCCCCTCGCCCCTCGCCCCTCGCCCCTCGCCCCTCGCCCCTCGCCCCTCGCCCCCCGCCCCTCGCCCCTCGCCCCTCGCCCCTCGCCCCTCGCCCCTCGCCCCTCGCCCCTCGCCCCTCGCCCCTCGCCCCTCGCCCCTCGCCCCTCGCCCCCCGCTCCTTTCACCACCCAGCGGAGAAAGGAGGTATTATCTTGGGCGACGAAACAGGCGGATCTCAATTTTGCTCAGAGGCTTCTTTTAGGCTTGAGGATCTTTTACATGCAGTAAATCTACTACATTGGACAGCCTGCTTTACTTCCCCTCCGAAGGAAGACGTACGAAGGATTTTTTCGCCCTTAAAAATCCACGGCTTCGATCGGGATTGAACACGCAAACTCGGGTACGCTGACCGTTATACCACCGAATCCGTTATTGTTATTTGTATATTCCTTATGTTTGTTCTTTCATTTTCTAATACATGTATTACAAACATTTTATATCAAACGTTAAATTACACTTTGTTTTAATATTTCAAGAAATATATCTAACTTTTTATTTGGGAGGGGAAGGCTGTTTTCAGCTTCAGGGGATGTCGATTTCGAATATCTGCGTCGGGTATCCACTACGTCTCTAATGGGGACACGTATTAACCTTTACACTAGACACTGTCGCACTTGCTGGCTCCTCGGTCTGTTGTTAGCAGACTCACAAGACCTTTCGCGACAACGCACGTGCATGAAAGACAAGGGACAAACAGCCATGGCCTCACGGCGTGACTCGAACCAGTGACCCTTCACACCGAGGCGCTCAGTCAGTACACTTCTAGCCACCTCGGCCATCCAGACCGGCATCTATTATTTATAATGTAATTCACAGTATTTTAAATATTTATTACAATAAATAAAATATAACTGAAAAAAAAACATTTTCTATAAAGAGGTGCTTATTGCCAATCTCATGTCACCCCTTAGGAGGTTGCTGTGTATCCGTGTGTGGCTTGAATAGTTCTAAAATGTTGCACAATCACTGGACGAGAAGTTCAACAAGGGAAGGTAAATTAAAATTGATTGTATACACTCTGCACGCTCATTCGTCGAATAACTCAGGAATAGTAAATACAATTGGCAGGGTGATAAATGATCAACAATAACAGGGTTAGTTTAAGTTATCGTTAAGTTTAATATGTTAAAAAACTAGATATATTAATATTAATCAGCCTTGAGAGAACAGTAATGTTCACGTAATATCAAACATTACTAGTACAATATTAAGAAAATTACAACATATTAAAATTAATGAGTTTTGAATCATCAGTGATATGCCATGTTAAATATTATAAATATACTATTAAGCGAATACAACGTCCACAATCACTTCCTTCTGTCATGAGTGAAAAATTTAAAAACAAAACTACCCTCTCATAAAAATATTTAAATTTTTTTCACAGGAACGAGAAACTCATTTCTTAAACATACATCAAATTAATGTTCAAGTTCTGAAGTTCTATTCAATGAAATAATATTATGCATAAGTACTTGAGTTTGAATGTTGTGAGTAAAAAAATGAATTTTCGGATTTATTTTCAATTTAATTAATCCATATTTTAATGTACAACATGGATCGAGGATTAACAACATATAGAATTCGAGCATCCCTTGGTGTTCAGCTTCAAATCAAAAACTGTAAAGAAATAATGTTAATAGGATGTTTTGGAGCGAAAGAAAAGAAGGTGAAGAGGAGGAGGAGCAAAGGAAGAACGAGGAGAGGGCGAAAAGGAGGGGGAGGGCAAGGAATAGGCGATGAAGTATTAGATAGAGGAGGGTGACAAGACAAGGAATATCGCATTAGAGAACACGCCACAGAAAGGAGCAATATCGCCGGAGCTCCTTAAGGAGGGCGTGTGGTTCCTTGGCTCAGAGCGGGGTCATTCGTGCGGGGCGGGGCGGGCGGCGAGGCTCTCTCGTGTGGGCGTGGGCGTGGGCGCACGGGGCGGGGCGGGGCCGGGTTGGGCAGGGCAGAGCGGGGCAGGGCGTTGCGGGGCGGGGCGGGGAGGGGAGGGACGGGGCGAGGCAGGGCGGGCGGGGCGGGGCGGGCGGCGAGCCTCTATCGCGTGGGGGTGGGCGTGGGCGTGGGTGGGCAGGTGAGCCCACGCGGCGGCGGTGCGCCATGATGAACGGCGCTTATTAATAGAGAAAGCCGAAAGCGCTTATCCGTATTTGCATGGCGCGTGGGCCGCGCGGCCGCCTTTGACACCTGTTCCTCCGAAACCCGCTCCCGGCCCCGCCCGCTGCCCCCGCCCGCTGCCCTCGGCAGTGGAGGCGCAGGTGGGCACGGAGGTACTAGAGGTGTTCGTGAGAGGCACAATCATGAGACTTGTTATTCCAGACTTGGTGGGGAAACAGAGGGGATGTGCGGTGCTGAAGAAAGCACACAGGAGCTAAAGAGGGAGAACGGTAACGGAGAAGAGCAGAGGCAGGACGTCAGAGAAAAGGAATATGAGAAATGAAACGAAACGAAGAGAATTATAGGTTGATGCACGGGATGCCGTGATCTGAAAAAATTAATCGGTCAAACTCAGTGAATAGGAAAACAATAAAAGAGAGGATTAGAAGAAACGAAGCTGAAAGACGCAGTGAACCCATGGTAGAGAAGGAAAAAGAGGAAAGAAAGGAGTAACAGAAGGAGACAAGAGACTGTTAATTCCTTGTAAGAAGTTAGGAACCTAGATATTAGCAAAGAAAATGGAAAATTGGATCTACGAAAACGTTTTGACCATACTGCCAACACGAATTGTGCAATGTTGGTGACGCAACAAAGAAGCGCTGGTGGCGAAGCGACGGCTTCATGGCAGCGACTGATGGCGGCGGCGGCGGCGGCGGCGCGGTCCGAGTCTTGTCTTGGCTGTCGGCCAATTAGCCATCACTTTGGCGTCCGCCTTATAACGCCGCTAAATATGGGATCATCATAATTCTCCTCCGGAGTGTAATTTGGAAATCACGTAATAGAGACGACCATTTTATTAGAAATTGTTCACATAATTTATGGCACGGTCTCGATGAGCTGCGAGATGCGGGACACTATTTATTCACCCTTCTCGAGAGGGCTCGCGTAACCTGTTATACGCACGTCCATCAACTGTCTCTCTTAAATTTACACTTATAACGTACCGAAATAAATTAATTGACCGTGCGCTGTGAATCATCCTTCCCGCCGAGACGTTGCCTAGCTCTTTCTCTTAAGGTGACGTGTTTGATGTTTTGAATTGCGTTGCTGGCAACGTTCTGTCGTTTCACGCTGTTTAGACGATTGATCTAAAACATTTCTTGATTAAAAGTATTCTTTGTTTTGACAAGTTCTACTGTACGCTGTTTGAAAAGGCGTATGCGGTTTTCATAAAGAGTTGTTTCATGTTTTATCGGGTGCAAACTAAACGTTTATAGATCTCAAGGAAACTAAAATGCGAAGTTTAAAGCTACATTTTCAAATTATTGTTCAACGAAAACATGAAATTTTAATTCAAGAAAAAAATACTTTTTTGTTTCTAAAGCAACACATTAGTAGTTCTTTTTATTATAAATACATTTTTTCTCTAATATCTTTGTTGTTAAGTGGATATATTGTGCCAACAAAACAAATTTAATTGAATTGACATAATGTTTGATCGTCAATACTATATGTCCTTTCTCAATTTTAGAACATTAACCTGTTTCGAAATATCTACACTTTTATTTTTTAGTCATTTAAATTCCATTAAACAAATCGGTAGTAAACTGAAATAAATTCTTTTAAATTATTTAAATTCCAAGAAATAAACCGCAGGTAAAACATTCACATTGAAAACAAACGGATGATAGTTCAGTATTGGTAAATAACACGGGCACACAAAGTAAAATAAATGTTGTCAGACCCAAAGACTTGGCACATGTTTCTCTATGTATGTTGACGCGCTTAATCCGAATCTGAAGTTAGAATTGCACCACCACAGTTTTTTAAAATCGTGAGAACCACTGTGACATTGAATTTTTGTTTTTGGGATTGTTGTCAGACCCAAAGACTTTACACAAGTTTCGCGTGTATGTCGACGCACTGAATCCGAATGTGAAGCCACAATTGCGTCATAACCCTCCATTTTTTTAAATCGAAAAAAGCACCGTGAAATTTCTAATTTACAATTTTTGTGGTGCATGTTGGAAGGAAGCCAATTTTGGAATTACCACTAATCCCAACTTATCCACATCGCACTGCTACGCAAAGTTCGTATTTGCCATTTGTATTTCACCAAATGAATATCCGGCGTTGCCCAGGTAGTTCTTTATCTCCTATTAAACAGCCTCCCCCGTCTCGCCATTGTGACAGTTCAGAGCGCATCACAAGGGTTGCTTTGTTATTTTGTATTATTTCTTTTGTCACTCCCTTCGCCCCCACACCTCTAGGAGTGACTAACTCTTAGAATACTATTTTCCACATTGTAATTCCCAAGTAATAATGTATATCAAGTTTTGTTGAAATGGCATTGTTCCCTCGTTGAAGAGTTAAGCTGGAACGCAAATACGCACATATACACGTCCATCATTTTTGTCGGCTGTATATTAATATTTTCGACAATGCGTACATTTATGAAGCAATATTTACGCCGACAGTGGCATAAATAATAGTTTTACTTGTAATAATAATTATTATTATATTTATTATAGGTTGATTATATTAAGACACACATGTATTTTTGCACACATTTTGGAGAAATGAAAAATAGCGTTCTTTGGGAAAGCTGTAGCTCGCTTGATAATTGGTTTGGTCTCTATAAATCTGCGTGATTGTGATTTTTGCGTCTGCTGGCGGGTGCAATAGAAGGGAAGGAGAATTATTACCTAGCTAGAGCTACTCTTAGAACTAACTTACAGCTTTGTGTGTCTTAAAGAAACCTTTTTTCCAGAATGGCACTTCGGATATCTCCCTAGGATTATCTGAATCGCATACTTTTTAATATCTTTAAATTTGAGTTATAAATGAATTCATTTATTCGTTAATTCACCTTCCAATTCATGCTGATTTACAGAGACCACGCAGAGATTCCAGTCCATAGGGCCCAGTACAGGAAAGGGCTACCCACGGGCCACCATAGCAATCTGTGCTACTTAGATCGACTTGCAAATCGGCTAAGAATAAAACAAAGCTGATTGTTTCCACAGGTTGGGCAAACGTCCTTACCTCTTTGCTACTCCAAAGATCTTGCACAGACTAGGCCCCTGGCGCGACACCAGCCGCAGACACCACCGCACACGCGCGTCGCAGGCTTCCTCGTAATTGCCTGAATAATGAAGACGTGTTCTCAGAACGCTGCTGCGGCCGCGCGGCACCTCGTTTGCCGGAATTATAAATGGAGTTTCTGCTGGTCCTTGATCGCGGAGATGTAATTACGAATTAGTCGCCATTTGATTAATAACTCCTCGGCCGGCCGTTGCGCGGCGCAGTCGGTCACTGGACCCGGCCGCCTCGCCGCTCGCGGGCCCGCGACGACACTGGCGCCATGCAAGTTGCCTCTCGCCTAATAAGGCGCGACACTCCCAGCCTGGGGCTGCGCGGTCGACTCTGCGAGGCGACACGCTGTGGGCTTCGAGCTTCGTAGCTCAGTTGTCTCTCACTTCGCACAGTTTTATTATTTTATTGGTTTGGTTTGGTTGGTTTGTTTTTTTCGTGTTTCCGGGCGCGTCAACTGCTTTGGTCATTAGTCCCGTTAGTGTAGTGCATGTTTTTTTCTCGGGAGATGGCGGTGATCTTCCCCCGCTGGATGGCGAGATCCGGCGCCGACCTACCGTCGGCTAGTGGGGTTTCCCCCTAACTAGCACTCTCCCACCAGCGGGGCACCGCCCCAGCCGAGACAAGCTCTAAGCTCCCGGAATATGTGGTAGTGTAGTGCATGTTAGTGTAAGTGTGTGTGTGTAAAGGGAGAGGATAGGACAAGGAAGAGGAAGGACAGATCGCGCGCGGTCCGTGGCCCGTTTGGTAGGGTACTGCTCCGGCATTCGCCTGGTGTTGATCAGAGAAACCACGGAAAACTACCGATCACAGCAGCCGGCCGCTAGAATTCTCCTCCAGACAGCAGCTGAATTCGATCTAGCTGAAAAGCTAGTGTCGAAAATCCTGCCGCCCTCAGGACTCGAACCTAGAACCTGCCGGTTAGAGGCGCTGCAGTGACATCAGTTGATGCACTGAGCTACCGCTACCGGTTTATTATTTTATTTAACCCACGCGTTTGTAGGAAGAGAGGCTGGAATCTCAGACGAGCGACCCAAACGAATGTGCAGTATCTCAGATACGCGACGAATCGCGCTTGCAATCTTCCTCCGCCGCCGCTACTTCTTCTGGTGTCGGAGCTTTGGAGCTCAGCTATCTCTCATTGACATTTGGAGACACTTTCCTTCCCCTTCTTCTCGGTTCTCTGAAGAGATCCGGCGATTTTAGATGCGTGGCTCTCACGGTCGGCTTTTGAAGGTGATGCATTGGTGTGAGTATCGAGCTTCGTAGCTTCGATGTCTCTCAGCACAGACCCTGCACAGATTTATTATTTTATTTAACCCACGCGCTTGTACAAAGAGGCAGAGACCTCAGATGAGCGAACCAGACCATCTGTATTATTTCATAAACATGTGGCGAATCGCGCTTATAATTTTCCTTTGCCGGTGCTTCTGCTGAAGTCGGATCTCTGCAGCTCAGTTTTCTCTCAATGACGTTTGGAGACTTTCCTCCTCGTTCTCGGTTATCCGAAGACTTCCGGCGATTTAGATGCGTGGCTCATACGCACCACAATTGTTTGAAAACTAGGACGCGGTGGGCTCTTGAAGTGACCCCCTGATGTAAGTATCGAGCTCCGAAGCTCCATTGTCTCTTAGTGAAGGTTCTGCACAGGTTCATTGTTTTGTTTAACCAACACAACCACCAAGAGAGGCGAGCTCCTCAGATGAGCGACTCAGACGCATCTGTAGTATTTCGTAGATGTGTGGCGAATAATAATCTTCCACTGCTGCTTCTGTTGGAGTCGGAGCTCTGGATCTCTGTTTTCTGTCATTGGCTTTTGAAAATGTTTTTTCTTTTTTGTTCTCGGTTCTGTAAATAGATCCGGCGATTTTGGATGCGCGGTTCTTACACATAATCGCCCACTCTCGGAGGTGACGCGCCGGTTTGATAACGAGTTTTGTACCTTCGTAACTCGTTGTCTCTCAGTGAAGACTCTGCACAGCTTCATTTATAATTAACAAACGCAACTATAGAATAAAGGGCATGTCAGGGATATTCAGGGAATATCAAGGGCGCCACTCATATACATTCTTAGTTTGTCCACTGACATGTGGCGAATAGCGATTCCATAATTTTCAGCCACTGCTGCTGCGCACGGATACCTGCAGATCAGTTGTTTCTAAGTTTCTCGTGTTATTTAAGTTTGTCAAGAGATTTTAGATGCGTGTCCCATACACATCAAACTAATAACGCTCTATGACGAGTTGAGTTTTCATTATCTTCTCTCACTGTTGTTGTCGCGATCCTTTCTTGAGCGCCCCATTTGCGGCGACGTAATTCTGAATAGGGTTGTTATATTGATGCTTCTGAGTAAAACCAATCGATTTTACATCTGCAGTTCAAACACAGACAATATTTCATAATTCTTGTGTGACAATAGGGAAATAATTTCGAGAAGTGGAGTGAAGGTTTAGTAACTAGTATATGGTGGAATACAGCGAAAAAAATAGTGATCAGATAAACGAACTAGTGGGGCCACAGAATGGACAGACCTTCCCCTTTTAGTTTTCTATTTTATGTGGTCTGGGCTAGCTATTGCCACATACACTTGCCACATACCACATACTTGCCACATTCACCACTTGCCACATACACTTGCCAGCTCACTTCTATCGCCACCCAAATTACATTTTTAAAATTATTCTCAATTTTTCGGTTTCCTAATTGTAGAGCTGAAATATTACATTAAAAATATTAAAGAAGACTAAAACCTCGTCCTATAAGGATTGACGCACCCGGAATCACAAAAATCAATCAATTCTATAAGGACATTTCCGTCGAAAACTTTAGAGCCGTTTTAATGAATATGGCATTTAAGCGATACTGTAAATGCGAAATTTCAAACTCTTTTCCACAGAAATATTTTGATATTGCGAAAAACTTCATTGAAAGTCATTTGAAGCACGTCCACTCGCAAATGCAATAATGTATACAATCGCTGAAAATGTGCTACATATTAAAGGCGTGAGAAATACTTCAGGAAAATGACATTTGTGTAATTTTTTGAAAAAAACAAAACAAAAGAATACAACAAAATTAATTTTATGACTTTTTAAACAGTGCAATTATCACTACCTGTACGAAAAGTTTGAAAAAAAATTGGAGCCATTGCTGAGAAAATGGCGTTTGAGCGTTTCTGAAAATGCGGAATTTTGAGCTCGTTTTCACAGGTTTTTTTTTAATTTATTTTTTTAAGGTCGCATCAACATCAAGGTCTTAGCGACCACTATTGGTATTAACGTTATGGTAACTGTCAAGACTAAACGATATGGTGATGATAAGGGGTGAAAGGACGAACACATACAACAATCGTTTTCTTCAGTTTTATAGTTTTCCAATGTTAACTTTATGCAATTTTCAAAAATACCTAGAGTTCGCCGAAAATGAGACTAGTATCATATTTGTTTCAGCGTAAACTTTGAAGAAAAAATTTGCAGCGATTTTTGAGAAAATTTTTTTTAAAAAAATTGCCCGTATTTCATGCAAAATTACGCCAACTCTGAGAAGTACTCATTTTTTAAAAATTGAACATAACTATATTTCACGATGTGTTTAAAGAACAGATTTCATTCAGAAGACAAATCTCTATCTTCGATATTGTAAGTGGTTAGAAGATGCCCCAAAAATTGTACATACGTAATTTTCGAAAAATCAGGATTTTCAACGATCATGAGACCATTTGTAACATAAGCGTATTTTATGCCTCCGAGGACAAAGTCGAATAAAAAAGTTGGTGCCATTTTTGAGGAAATTTTGAAAATGTTTTCAGGTTCCTTGTAAAGTACCCTCAAAAATTAAAATATCTGTTTAAAACTCTCAAAATATAGAGTTCGTTCAGATTGATCAAAGAATATCAATTATGGAGAAAATAGTCTGAAAGTTTTAGGCGCTAGCATTGGCCACTGACGGACAGATGGACGAACAGGCTGATGTTTGGCCTGATATATCATGATATCGATTTTTCGGTATGAGGGACCCACAAAACATGGATTCTGGCTACATCACGTGTTATTTACTATATATAAAAACTGAATTTATCCACTTTTTCGTTATCAGGGTCCGGCAACACCAATGTCTGCCAAAAATTCGCCATTTTCCGGCATACGATTACAATATATTATCTTCTTACGAAGTGAGTGCGAGAAAATAAAAATAGTCATCTGTCTAGTAGCCTTAAGATTATTAGTCTTTCGATCACCACTTTAATTCGACTGTAATTCGCTAATGAGTTGGGAATAATGTAAATTGGCATGACTTACCAAGCAGCTTTGGCAAAAAAGTTCAATTGACATGGTTTAATGAGTTCACAGAGAAAGGATGGAGCGATAGATACGATTGCCTGGGTGAAACCCAGGAACCTGTCGCCAGTGAGAAAATGAGTTTTATATACGTGACATGAACTTACATATAATTGATTGACTTTGATGAATATCGGGCACTCTTGACTCGAGACCAAGAAGACAGGCGGAGCATTCAGGGCGTTCCCGATATTGGAAGATAATGTTATTGCAAATGGTTTTCTCAGACAATGCAAAATGCTATAATTCAACATGACACGTGGTTAAATAATGATACTACCTTTATTTTCATTTTCTCTTTTTCTTGTTCGATTGGCAACGGCATATATCACCAGGCTTGTGACACATCTATCAAGACAATTCACTATGTGAAGTGAATATTTCCGCACCATTCAATTCGCAATAGATTACTGCAGATATATAATTAATTACATGTAGAGTTTGTCTAAGAGATATCATGATGTATCATCAATGAACTAGAGTGAAAATTTGCAGAAGATAATGATAATCATTTCCTACTCTAGAAACATCAATTTTTAATTTATGCGATATTTGTTCAGAAATAACTTTCGTTTTCACAGAAAATAAAAACGTTAAAATAACTTCACTAATGCAATCAAACAGTATTATTTGATTAAATTACTAATGTGTGAATTTAATTGAAGAGACACCCAACAATGTGCATTCAGGTTTAATTTAACAACAAAGAAAATTATTCTTCGCAATTACACTCGTGGCGACTTAAATTCTGCCATTGACAATCTTTGGAAGATTTATTACTAACGATTGCAATAAACGTGCATGAAGTGCAACATTGTAATATTTTTTATCGAACCCTATGCTAAACAATTCTTGAAATTCATGAAGCAATACCTCTCGTATCCTAGACTTGAGAGATTTCTCAGTAGGTTATCTACTACGAACTTTAATAAATGTATTTCTTTTGAACTTCGATCGAAAGCCAACTCACAGAATCCAATAAAACAATTTGCAGCTCGTAAAAATGACACGGTCAAGGTTTTGAGGAGCGACATCTCTTGAGAGGTTCAGTTCACGTCCTCTAAGAGCGTATACGTCATGCAGCAAGCAGAACATAGAATCGAAGTAATTCTACATTAAGATCACTCATGCCGTTGAGCAAAACTTAAAGGGATGATAGTCTTAAAAATTGTATTAAAAACCCATTAATTATAAGTTGCTGTCCATGTTGCTCACTTCTTTTTTAAAAATAAGGAAGCCTTCGTCAAAATCCTATATTCATATCGTCAAAAACGTATATTCAGATACTGATAAATCTGCTGGAATGGTGGATAAAAATGTCATTCGTCACTCACTCAGACATTCTTTCGACTCTTTTTCACATCAACATCAAAAATAACATTGGATTACTGTTTTTACAATCAAAATGGAAAAATTTTAAAAAGCTCGTATATTTTTTACCAGTATTTTTGAAGGAGGATGCATTTTAAAAATACAGCTTCAGTGAACGTTTCAGTTTATTCCCGATTTTCTTTTCCAAGACACGTGATATATAAATGCCCTTCATGATACGAACTGTTTAAAGGTTCAGGGAATTTAACAATGAACCATAGAAATGTATTTTATTGTTTAATTGTTGATATATTTATTATATTTATTTGTATTTTTTATTTAAATATGTGTTTTCTCGATCGATATGTCTGTTATATTTTTGTTTAATTTAATCGAAAATGTTTTTTCTCTGATACACTTGCTATAGAAGAATAACTGATGAACAGGAGAGAATGAATTTATAGTTTATATGCTGCTATTTAAATATTTAAGTCAACAAATATTTAAGTAAGTAGAATATTTTACATATTGAAAAGTCTCTTAATTACTAGTAATAAATGTAAATCGTAAACAATTTCCGAATTTATAAATAATTTGGACGCCAGGAAAAGGTTACACTTGAATTCCTCATTATCTATTACTGTCTTCGGATATTTTAAAAATAAATATAAATTCCCCTAGCTCGGTCGACGGGTTCTACGATATAATTGTGGCTACTTCGCAAACAATTACTCAATCTGCCATCGATACGGAGTGGCGAGGAATCCGAAAATAATTCTAAAATGTCTCCTCTAGGATTGCACGTAATGGCAAATGAGAATCAGCTTTCTTTCAAACTATGAATTATAATTTATTATGCATGCCAAAGTTGTCAGACTATCATTGATTATTACAATTTATTATTAGGTTATGACCATTTTTCTCGTTATTGCAATAACAGCCAGAATCTTTTATTTTTTCTTGTCGCCATGTAGGGTAGACGAATCTTCCTTCTTGTTGAAGTCCACGATGATCAGCTACCTAGTCGAAACTTCCTCCAACCACTTCACAAACACTGCCTATACTCTTCTTCTTGCGCCTCAGGCCTATTGCGCGTATTTCAAACTGATTACTTTTTCCAAGTCGGAATAATATCCTTCTAATATTATTTCCTATCACCTAACCTGGCAACTCACAATTCACTGGTAAAATTTCTAAGTCAAGTCTTGAAACTTCATTGCGAAAATTTTCACTTTCCAGTCCAGTCATTAAAATATTACAAGTTCGAGTTTGCAATGGTACAACACGTAAATTTTTCAAGTTTCAGTTTGCACACCTAATGCGGAAATATTCTAACTTCAAGTTCAATGTTCACTCTCACGAAATATCACAAGTCCAGATTTGATAATTAACCTCAAGAAAAACCGCACAAGCGATCCTCTCACCACCACGACACGAGTCGGAATGCCCTACTTCCCAATCTGGTCCACCCTTCAAAGCTCGCTGTGTTTTTCTCCCTACTGTTTTCTTTTCGCGTTGCTACGGTGTACCCAGCGCCTGCTTCCAAACGAACTCGTTTGTTTCGCGTTGCTACGGCGTCATCTGCGTATCTGCACCACAGAAACCCACGTATTTGGCAATATTTACAACATTTTGACCTTTATTTGCCTAAATAAAATGTCCGCCATTTTTGGTATGTCACAGTATAAATATTCTTCCCGAGTTTAATAAAGTTAAAAACATCATTTTATTAAAAGTAGAGAACATTGTAGCACCAACGTTAAATAAATAAAACATCCCTATCTTATCTTTCTCATCATCTCGCCGTTCAACAATGAACTTCTCGAATATCGATCACTGCATTGTTGCCCAATAGTGCGATCCTCTCACCACCACGACACGAGTCGGAATGCCCTACTTCCCAATCTGGTCCACCCTTCAAAGCTCGCTGTGTTTTTCTCCCTACTGTTTTCTTTTCGCGATGCTACGGTGTACCCTGCGCCTGCTTCCAAACGAACTCGTTGGTTCGCGTTGCTACGGTGTCTTCTGCGTATCTGCACCACAGAAACCAACGTCTTTTGCAATATCTACAACATTTTGATCTTTATTTGCCTAAATACGATGTCCATCATGTTTGTTATGTCACAATATATTTATCTTGTTTATTGTATTTAATTACAAAAATTTTAAAGTTTTGGAACAAATATTCGAGAAAGGCAGCTCTTTGATTTGAGTCGTAATAATCGATGATAGATTCCAAGTACCTGACTCAGATAAAGGTTTTGCCTGAACATGGGCTGTATAATGTACTACTACAATGTATGTATTCCACAAAAGAATTATTTTGAACTAGCCCTTTTATTGAAACTGCCAATAATATTAATAATCTTAATATGCGTGTGCTTTTGTTTGTCTATCGGTTTCCCACCATTCGATCAGTGGATATTCCATGTACAGAACAAGAAAGCAAATCTTGGAAACAT
This sequence comes from Teleogryllus occipitalis, assembly GCA_011170035.1. Taxonomy (NCBI): domain Eukaryota; kingdom Metazoa; phylum Arthropoda; class Insecta; order Orthoptera; family Gryllidae; genus Teleogryllus; species Teleogryllus occipitalis. Next base: position 144,410 of record BLKR01001194.1, on the reverse strand, counting down.
TATGCACATTTGAAACTTCTGTTGCGCAGGCAGTTTATGAACAAATGCAATGAAAGCATGGCATGAGCTAAAGGGGGTTGCTAAATAAAACTTAAAAAATCAAAATCTGAACAACAAGATGGGAAAGAAATAAGCGGAGAGAAATAAATTAACAACTGAATGTACTCCATCCATACTATCTATGCTAAATATGCCTCTCTAGATAGCACAGAACAATATGTTATTGCTAATTTGCTTGGAGAGACAATATCAACTCTTTTTCAGTTTTTCAATGATAGGACGTTTTGTACCATCATTTTCCAACTGGCAGAAAAATTAACACTACAATACAGGGGATCTCGTTAAATCAGCAAGTATATGGCAGAAAGACGACTTTTTTGTGTTATTTCACGTATATTTTCTTAATTAATCTTTGAATAAAATCCCAAATTCATGAATTACAAAAGCATAAAAACGTGTTCAAGATAAAAAAACTCATAACTTGTTTCAATTTGTGAAATCAACTTTTTTCATTTTCTCCCTACCACTATGGAACTCAGAGGTCATCCGGCCATCTTCTTGGGCGTCCTACATCCCGATATACAAAGAATTAGTAGTTGTATATATTTTTGTTAATCTTCTGGTTTCAATTTTGTTGATATGATACGCCCATTGGCATTTTCCTTAGACCATTATCCTCTGGGTCTAAAAATGTTTACGTATAAATGTCACGTTCAAGATAAAATTTAAAAAAATTAATACACATTTTATATTAATGCACACACGCCAATTCACTCACCGATTCAGACTTATTTACACACTTAAATACGCACTATATTCATTTACTTATAGTATATTTTTTTAATCTTTAATAACCCACTCACTTATAACTGCATTCGAGCACAAGCAATTGCTCATTCGGTGCATCTGTTGTCAGTATTAACTTATGTGAAAATGAATAAAAACTATTATTACAATAATTAATTTTAAAACCAAATACGTAATCCGATGACCTTTCCCTCCACAGCGTCATCCAATGTTAGCTTTAGCCCAGCAACACAGACAACAAATTGCATGACAGTTATCGCCACTACGCGAGAGCGTCGGACGGAAAAGACTCGGTGGCGGCTGGGTCGGCGGCGATTGTGACAGCGACAGATAAGCACAGCTATTAGAGCGACCAATTAGTAGCGGCTAAGTGGAGATTAGACTCACTAGCGGCCACGTGCCGACTTAGGGGACTGCGCGGTTCAGCACTGGGTGACCGCCACCGCCACCACCGCCACCGCCGCCACCGCCGCCACCGCCGCCACCGCCGCCACTTCCACCTCCTACGCTGACGCTGCCGCCACCACCACCGTCTCCTCCTCCGCCTCCTCCTTCACCTTCTCCGCCGTCTTTTCCTCCACCTTTTCCTTCTTCGCCTCTTTCTCCACCTCCTCTTCTTCCGCATCTATCTCCTCCTCCTCCTACTCCTCCGCCTCGTCCTTCTCCACTTTATCTGTATTTATATTTATAATTACTAATTACCTATTTACTATATTTTAGCACTCATTTTGTGTCAAGTAATTCGTAGAATGTATTATACTAAAGAAATCAAACATTTCTTATAGTGTTATTTTAAGCACTAATTCACATAGCTTAAATCGTAATTATGCGTTCCATCCAAACAATTCCACTAACTAAAAACTTCTATAATTTGAAGAAATTTGCTCGTCCCTTCATTTTAAACTATCAGATCCTGTTGCAATAAAACTACCGTAGAAACATCTCCGATCACCCACGGCCGGCAAAACCCTTCCCAGCGCACGGCAGCGTGGTTAACCGAGCGCAACGGAGAAAGAATTCCGGTTAATCGTAAATAAGGAAGGAGTGTGCGCGAGTGTCCCCACGCATTCCGCTGGGTCGGCGCGTCAGCCCTTATCAGTGACGAACGTGACTGCAGGGAGGTCCCGCGTTGCGGGCGACCGGCCGAGGCATGCGGGTGTCAGATGTCCCACCGGAAGCCGACGAGGGTGGCCCCAGGGATCTCCAGACTGCGATGATCCCCCTCGCAAGTGCCTGGATAGCATCACGCGCGGCCATGGGCTTCGTCATCAGACAGTTGCGTTCCCCAACTGGTTTTGAGTTCGAGGTACGATGTAGCTAGGTTTGCCAACCGTTCTCCATTTGGGAGGGCAGTCCTCCATTGACGTCAATTGCCCTCTCGTCCTCCTTTGTATTTTCAATGTCTTTCTTTTACTAAATTTGTAACATTTGTTTGCATTTATTTTATCGCATGACTTACCTGGCATGAGTTGACATGAGTTGTTCAAACTTTTACGTTTTTATAAAAGATAACAAAGCTTTACCGCAAGCTGCCAAAAGTGAAAAATGTACAAGTTAATAGAGAAAAAAATTATGTACCGGTAAAATAAGATTTTCTTGTATATTGTAAAATATATATATATATATATATATATATATATATATATATATATATATATATATATATGTGTGTGTGTGTGTGTGTGTGTGTGTGTGTGTGTGTGTTGTAAATTATATTATTTATGTAGATGTATGTGGTATAGAAATGCGTAATTTAATAAATTAAATATTTATAAAAAGAAATGTGTTGATGCGTTTATTTCCTTATCGAGTGGCCTACCCTTTAACATGAACATAGTAGTAACCCTAGTTGTAGTTCACTAAAAGAATCGCAACTGCGTGATTTTATTGTATTTTTGCTATATTTTTAAAACTTGATTTGGATGTTGAATGTACGAGATTTCCACATGTACAACATTAACCTTTCGCAAAACTTTTACATTTTTACATTCTAAATAATAGTAATAGTTTTTTGTACCTTTCAAATACACAGTAACTGAATAGTAGAGGTTATCCTTAAATACGGAGAATTGGGGAGAACGAGCATCTTCCAAAATATATATTAGGATACAAATACGTAGAAATTGTTTTTTGAAAAGAATGGAAATTAAGTAACTAAAAGCTGAAGTAAAATTCTCTGGTATATATTATAATGTACTACGCGAGGCAATTTCATGCTAATAAACCATAAGAGTCAGGCTGTGTATTCACATTAATTTGTACACATTAATGTTAAAAATATCACAGATGTATCATAGTTGCAAATCACTTGTTAATAAACGAATATTTTCATGTGCTTTTACAAAGACAATTTATGTGAATCCTCCCCCACCATCGTTTCTACATCGACTTCTCCTCCCTACAGTGGTCATCCATTAATGGGAGCAGATGATGGATTTCAAAGGCCGTTAGAACTCAAAGATAATCTATCTTTGGCGTGACTTCTGCTACATTGCAATTTCGCACGAGAAAATCACGGGAAACCATGCTTAGACAGAGAAAGCAGGTGTATTAGCTCGATATGAAATTTATGGCAATGTCTATTACCCATAATTAACCACAAAAGTTTCCGCATGCATATACGCACGTTCGCTTGTAGAAAGAGGCGACTAATGTGTAAATAGAAAGTATGTCGAGTTCCGCAATTGGGTTAACGTGGTGCACCTCAGTACTCTTATGTCTGCATGTGAATTAGGGATAAGCGCACTGCAAGATAAATTAGCCTATCAACCTACAATCGATTAAGGTAGACACTGATGCACAGCATATGGATAGAACATCGTAATATTGTATTTATGGGTGAACAACTGTCTGCTTAATTACCTTCATCAAACTACTGAAAGACCTCAGACAAATACAAAACATGTTCTCCGTGTTTAATCTGTAAAAATAAAAAATAAAAACAAATCGAAATAATTCACAATGATTTATTTGTTAGGTACATTACAATTCAAATGTAACAATCGCCATAACCTCAATAAAAGGCTTCAAATTTTGAATAGCTTTTGCATAAACAGAATTACATTATTTATAAAATTACAATATTTCGAATTTCATCATTGTGATATTAATAAAAAAACTTTTTATTGGCGAAATGTACTAACATATCTTTTTAAATGATAATTTTTGTCACAGAAAAGTTTTTACAAGAACTTTAATTTATTGAATAGTTATATCTAGCAAGAGAATATTTTGTTACCATCGAAAAGAAACTGCAGTGAAAGCTGCAAGATCTCATGCCCGTCTCAGTTAAATATTTGTGCCGAAATTACTAGTTAATGATTTGCCAGTAATTTGTTTACAAAAACAAAATAACTCATTCAATTGACTTTCTCCACAAATTCAAACAGTCAATTCTCCAAAGGTTCGCACATAGAAGCCGAAAAAGAAAAGAATATTACCATAAGTGAAGGAAGAAGAACATATTGAGCGACTAGAAATGAAACTCAAACAATTTTAAATCACAAGAAGATGCGCACCTTGGACTACCGTAAAAACGGCTGAAAGTCAGCTTGCGAACAGTCGTCACAAAAGAACATTTGTTTACCAACCCCCACAGAGCTCATTAAATCCGTATTCCTGCCCGAAGTAAACGCAGGCGTGCCGGGTCATAATTTGCGTCGACAGGCTATTTCACAAGCGTCGCGTCCCGCTATTGCTGTTTGGTTTCCACATCTGTTGCGACCCGCCAAGGTAATCTGCAACGCTTCTTCGCGCCATTCAGCACCTGTGCCCGGCGAGCCGAGCGCGCGTCGTGCCTCTGCAGCTTCCCAATTGCACGCCCTCCCGCGCGGCGCAAGGAAACGGCGGGGAGGAGGCGGACACCATATTTCTCATGACGTCGCCGGTAGGCGGCGCGGCGGGCGTGTCGGCCGACCCTTGACCCGCGCGCGCCGGGCTCTGCTCCGAGGCGGTGGCGGCGGTGGCGACGGAGACGAGGAGAGACCGGCGCTGCAGGAGGAGACAGAAGCTGCTAGGAGGGGCGGGACACCGGGAGGGAGAGGTGGGTGTGGCGTGAAGCGAGAAGGCCGAGAGGGCGCAGGGGTGAGGGAGTGTCACCGCCCCCGGCGCGACGGGCGCGCTCTCTTGAGGAGCTTTGTGGGCGCTGCGCTGGTCCGCCCCCGCTGCTGCGTCGCCCTGCTCGGCCCCGGGCCGCCCCATTTGTCACGCGGCGTCGTCCGCGCCGTCGCGCCTCCCGGCAGCCGCCACCGCCTTTGTTCTCGGCCGCGGCCCGCCCTCTCACGGCGGGCGCGTGAATTACGCCGTCGCGGGGATTTGTGGGGACGCGGGTTCGCGAGGCGGCGGGCGCGCGGACGCCGCTTTCTCCGCCTTCGGTTCCGTCCGGGCGCTCTTCGCCGCTGAGATTAACTCACTAGCCGGGAAAGTGAGGGCCACCGCCCTGGGCGCGGTCGAACTCAGGTAAGCAGCCGGATAGATCCGTTTTGCAACTGGACAAGTAACCAAACGCAAGCCTAGAGAAGCTTATCGCCTCTCCATTTGCGAGACATTTATACCAGTGAAATTGATATTAGAGCACCGATCTGAAGAAAATTCTGAAAACTATAAAGTACTTTCACTATGTTCCATAATAGACGCTAAGGCGAACTTCCTATTAGTTGAGGGATAAAAATGGTACCTCAATCACGATTTCAAATCGCGTTTGTTCAAATTTTGAAATGAAGTTGGGACTTATTTCTCGTGTTCCATTCTTCAATTACGTCCAAGTGTTCAGATTTCTTTCAGCAGCTGCGCAGATCGATTTTCAGAGTCAAGAAAGAATATTTTTACTTATAAGATATTGTTTCGTTCTCTCCGTTGTACACTTCATGGATAAAGAAGGGTTATACGTAAAAAAAATAATGAATCAGCGACGTTCTAAATGAACCGATATTGAGGATTTTACTGCAATGAAATAACATTTACTGCTGATAAACAACTAAAATTATTTCGAATTATCTATAATGTTTTGATAAAATGGTGTTATTATTATTATTATTATTATTGTCAATTATTTTTATTATAAAAAGTAAAGTGTTAAAATTGTCAATTACTTTCCAAACTAAAAGAAATGGGTTCGATTTTCTGGGTTTATTTCTTTACATGCTATAACACGTAACACTTTTTCGAATTCTTGTTACCATTATATTTTCATATAATTTATTTTTTATATAATTATGAAACAAATTCAATTAAATTCAGTATAAAATTCAGTTTTTCAAAATGTTTATTTTCATAAAATAATGAGACCTATGTCAGTAGCATGGTGAAATATATTGGAAGGCGTAGTGTGAAACAACATTTTTTGGGAAATCCATTCCGAAGTGATATTGGACTTTGTGCACATGGTGTTGGACATAGTTATTATCAATGCCTGGAAACTTTACCGAAGACAGCATCCAATCAATCACCTGAATTCTGAAAAGTTAAACATTTTCGTTAATAAATAAATAATGTATTTTAAACACATATTCGTCCAACGAATTTATTTTGCTGTCACAAATGTCTAGCGTACCGTGTGTAGTGCAGGGTACTATATCTACTCACTGATATACAATAAATTTGGTTCTGTCATGTTCAAAAATTTTATTTAGCATAAATAATGAAATTCAATTTTTAAAACATAAAAGCGTTTGTGTACAATCACACACAAAATGTCGCACTCAAAGACTTGCCTCATGTTTCTCTATGTATTTCGACGTGCAAAATATGAATATGACGTCAGAAATGTGCCATCACCTTCCAATTTTTAAAAATAAAAAAAACAACATCGTGGCGTTGTATTTTTTTGTTTTCGGCGATTGTTGTCAGGCCGAAAGACTTGATACATGTGTCTCTATGTATTTGGACGCGCTGAATCCGAATATCAAACCACAAAAGAGTCACGACTCTCCAGTTTTTTAAATCGCGCAATACCACTCTCAAATTCACAATCAACAATTGCACGATGCTTTTTGCCACTGAAGAAAATTGGAGGGAAATGGCGCAATTTTGACTTCAAATTCGAATTCAACGTGTTGAAATACACATATAAACAAGTATCAAGTCTTTGGTCTGACAACTTTTTGTGTGTGTGTGTGCCTGGGCTATCGTCGAGAAAAATATCTGGGCATAAATGAGTTCAACAGAGAACGAAAATATAAACCTCACGAGATATATCTTCTCTATCATCTCTATTAGCACATTCCTCAAGGAGTTACAACTTTCCTGAGATAATCTTGTGCATTTGGGGGAGGGGGAAGCACTATTCAAATAGGGAAATCGTATAAATAGAAAGAAAGTATTCACAATTATTAATCAAAATATTTTTTAGGCAGTCACTAGTAAAATCGGTTACTTTTAGGGCATCCACAGCATGCTTAAATAGCTATTTCCATATTAAGTTCGGGAAGTGGGTGTTTTTTCGTGGTCGGGATTGAATTATTTGCTGAGACAGTCGGTCGAGGAAAAAAATCAATCAAGGCCCACTGTGCTCACAAAATATGAACATAATTTATTCTACAACTACACAAAAAATATACAAGAAGATGGTAATTTTATACTCGGATAAGGAGTTTAATATCTTGGGAAATGATGAAATAATTCAAGTCATTTTCGTCAACATGTTCTGCCACCAGGTTGTAAAAACCTACCTGCAGAAATAATAAATATCTAACTTAATGGATTTATCTAAATAAACCTGGCTAGGGCTAAATATTACAACTACTAGTGGTACTAGTGTAAGACAACTTTCAAATGTACAAATAAAGCTATGAATACAACAAAGAAAGCAAATGCTTCAGTCAGATCAGCTACAACTGATCTTAATGTAACATGATACCCAATTAAATAATTTATATACTTTAAAATAAAAGGGCAGTCAGCAAGGGTACCTAAAAATAGTGCTTGGCGCACCTGGTAAAACGATTTTATTTTACTCTTAGGATTGTGCGGTTGAACTTATTCGGCCTCGTGTGGCAACATTTCCTACACACAAAATAAAATGTCCCTTTTACCACTCGTACAACTATTGGGTCTATTACCTCGTACTTTTTACTCTTCTTCTTCTAATGTTCCGTAAGTTTTGAAATAAATGAGAGCCAAACCTATAAAAATAAAAGGTGTTTAAAAACACGTCCTTCACTTTCTTAAGTTTCTTCAAATTCTAAGGACTCTTTTTCGTACGAGAAAAAAACTTCAATGAGATCAAATGGCTTTCAGAAGATGAATGTACTTCAAACGAATTTCATACTCGTTTGTCACGTGCACACATATATTTTGGTAGAAAGCGCTATTACATTGTTGCTGTTTGTGTTTCACTTCACGCTGGAGTAATGATCTTATCTCCCTCGGAACGCATCATTAGTTGTTTTCCCTTTTTCCCTAATTTCATAAAGAATGTCATGATTACGGCACACAAATCAGCTTTCTCTATGTCTTTGAAAACAGGAAATATCTCGTGATGGTATTTACTAATAGCTGTCAACATATAATACTCACAACATACAGTATAACACAACTCATAATGTACGGCATATTTGGAAAAATAAAATTCTATGCGAGGAACAACCAATAGTCATTTTAAACAATTCGTCCATATCTAAGTATTTTTCGTTGGAATATTTTCGTTAACATTTGATCACTAGAGTGAGAGAGAAAGAGAAATAGAAAGAAAGAGAGGAAAGATAAAGAGAGACAGGTAGAAAGAGAGAAAGGTAGAAAGAAAGAGAGGGAGGAAAGGCGAGGGAGAGAGAGAGAGGAGAGAGGGGAGAGAGCGAGAGAGTGAGAGCGAGAAACAGAGAGCGAGGGAGAACGAGAGAGAGCGAGCGAGGGAGAGAGCGAAAGAAATAGTGAGAAAAAGAGAATGAGAGGGAATGAGAGAGCGAAAGCGAGAGCTGGAGAGAGCGAGTGAGAGCTGGAAAGCGAGCGAGTATGAGAGCGAGAACGAGAGAGAGCGAGGGCGAGCGAGAGAGCGAGGAAACGAGAGAGACAGAGAGATGGAACAGTACACCCCCGTTACAGTGAAAATGGATACTAAAATTTTGGACGACGATTGGTTATGTAGTTTGAATATTTGTACATTATTAATTATAATACGTATATTACATAGAAAATAATTAATTCTATGCAACTGTAAAACCTGCATGTTATATTTCGGAATAAAAGGATTTTTTTGTCTTGAAAAATTCTTCGTCAGTCCTTTGTAACCCCTTTATCGCTTCACATTGTGCCAAAGCTGTTTACTGGAAACTTTCCTGTAGCAAAATACACAAATAGAGGAGAGTTAAACTTCATTCCAATTAAAACCATTGTGAAAATTATGATGTCAAATATGTTTACTCATGCTCGTTAGAATCTGGTAACCTACAATATACAAGTAATAATTTTGTATTGAGCAAACATTTCATTTCATTTCTGTCGCAAAGCATGATTTACATGTAACAACTGAGAAAATAATTATAAATTATACAAGAAACCTATAGCAGTTTTCTTTAATTATAACTGACAAAAAATAAGAAGCGAATAAGTTTGGGAAAAGTTGAATGAACATTTTAAAAATTCTTGTTATGTGTAAACGCTGACCTTGTGTCAAGCAAATTAACATGATGTGAAATTAATGCACTACTCTTTAACTAGATGCTTAACGTTCCTGACATAATACGTCCGTACAGAGAAGTAAGAAAATAGAGAGCGCTTAAGCATCTATTACACGTGCCTCTGATAGATATCGCCAGTAAATTGATTGATTCCATCACTTGTCGTTCGAAGTGGGTTGTGGAGGCATCTCGCAAGAATCCTGTCAAATTGCACAGCGGCGTTCGTTGACCTGCGCGCGAATGCCGCGCCGACGCCTCGTGAACAACGCAATCGCGCCCTCCTCACAATGCCCAAAGCGGCGCTTTCAACTTGTGCCAATGACGCCGCTGGACACTGGCACTTGCCGGGGTGCAGATAGCGCCGCTTCGTGTGCACGGGCGCGCGCGCGCGGGCGCGGCCTGTGCGGTTCACCACACTACGATAAGCGGCGGCGCGGGCGGGGGCGGGGGCGGGAGGCAGACGTCGTCACGTCTCCGGAATGCGCCCCTCGCGGCGCAAGTCGCCCGCGCGGCGCGGCGCCCAGACGCGAGGGAATGACCGCCCCCGGCGGAGGCGGCGGACGCGTGGATACAAGAGGGGGTGGCGGCGCTGGCGGCGGCGACGATACAGGCAGGGGCAGCGCTGGCGGCGGGGGCAGCGCTGGCGACGGGGGCGGCGGGGGCGGCGGGGGCGGCGGGGGCGGCGGGGGCAGCGGGGGCGGCGGGGACGGCGGGGGCGGCGGGGGCGGCGGGGGCGGCGGGGGCGGCGGGGGCGGCGGGGGTGGCGGAGGGTGACCGGGCGGCGGGGGCGGGGGAGGGGGCGGGGGAGGGGGCGGGGGCCGCGAGGACGTAGGTGGGAGCGTCGGAGGTGGCGCTGGCGGTGGGTGGCGGCGGCCGTGAGGATAAGGCGGGGGCGGCGCTGTCGGCGGGGTCGGAGGCCGGGAGGATGCAGGTGGGGTGGCGGGGGTGGAGTGGAGACGGCGGCAACAACCTCATGATGGAGGCAATGAAGATACTGGTAGCCATGGTGGTAGCTGTCAAGGGATGGAGACGTGAGGGATCGTGTCTCCATCGTATTCGAGGTGGTGATGACCTGGGACAATGATGGAATTCGCGCTAAATTATGTATAGGCTAACCTCTGGCCAGTGATTGTGACTTAATTTCCATATTCCTCTTCAAAAGAACGCATTATGAAACCCCGCCAATATAAGTGAGATTTGTGATGCACTAATAAGGTGGGTGTTTACCTGAATATTCTCTCTGAAAATTTGTAGGAGGTGAACTCGCAAAAACCTCCTAGTTAACCCAGTTTAATCCATTTAGTTCCACCATGATACTTTACAAAATATTATCAGACCAATAAATCCTACGAAGCACTCAGGGGCTAATAATGTACGGGGATGATTCATCAAAATTGACACTTTTAAAGTATACAAGAAGACACATTTTCAAAACTTTTACAATATCAATACTTCTGTCAAACCTCGAATTTTTTGCATCGTTTCACTTACTTTCGTTGTATTATTGCACTTACTTTATAAATAAACGAGAGAAAATATTATTTTAAAGATATCACGAAGTCCAGTAATGAAAGACCAGAAGACAAATATGGTAGTTCAAAGGAAAAATAAATTCCGAAAGTCAAGTAAATACTGAATAACTATGGATAAGTGTGATGATTAATGAGATGGATGGCAGAAATGACACGTAATATGAAGTACGCGAAGGAAATATGCTCTACCGTAATTTTGAAGAGAAAGAAGAATTTGTTAAATTGACTATTAAAAGTAAATGAAACACATAAATACATTATTAAACAAGTGACGCTAAACAGTACGTACTTTCTAGCCCGTATTTTCATGCAAAATTACACAAAAAGTATTCAAATTTTCGAAAAATTGTTCATAACTTTATTTCAAAAACTATATTTAATAAACAGATTTCTTTAAGGGAAAAATCTATCTTTAATATTTTAGTTGTAAGAAGACTCCGAATATATTTTGAACTTTTGCAATTTTCGAAAAATTAGGGTTTTCAACGAACATGACACCGTACCATTCTCTTAAACATCCTTCATACTATCCAACAACAAATTTTAATCAAAAAGGATAGAGCCATTTTTTTAAAAAAATTTGGAAAATGTCCCAGGGGTTTTATGTAAAGTACCCACCAAAATTGAAATATCGATTTCAAATTCAGGGGCCGCGACATCAGTCATATCAATTGGGGAATATCAATTTTGAAGAAAATCGCTGAAATGTTTAGCAGGTAGCGTTGTTCACAGACAGACAGACAGACAGACAGACAGACAGACAGACAGACAAACGAGCAGGTAGGCGTTTTTCCGAATTCGATTTTCCAGTAACAAGCACTCACAAAATATGTATTTTGGCTGCACCTCGTAATAGAGGATATTTTTCTGTAAATTTCACAACTGGATTTATCCACTTTTCGTTATCAGGGCCCTGTGATAGGAGTTCTTCTGCCAAAAATTCGCCATTTATTCGCGTAGTATTACAGAAATTTCTCTCTACTCCGTAACGAGAAAATTAAAAATTATTGGTATCTTGAGATTCCGTTCTTGGGTCGAGTAACATGCTTGAATGTAGACGATGAGATGAACAATGAGTGGAATGATGAGAAACTGAAGAAAATAATGAAGATATACGTACTTGTGTATAATATGAAGCGAAAGAATAGTAGAATATGCAGACAGCAAAAGCAAGACAACAATGTGCGACAGTGGCGTGGACGGTGGCAGCGTCGGCAGAGAGGGAGAGAGAGAGAGAGAGAGAGAGAGAGAGAGAGAGAGAAGAGAGAGAACGGCTCGAGTGGCCGGCGGGGGCGTGTATTCCTCCGCCGTGCTCGCAGCTCAATCTGTGTCGCCGCTGGCGGTTCCAGGGAGGTATTACAGGTGTTGAACGTTTCAGGTGGTCTCCCGCAGAGTTTGCTCAGGCAATGTGAGAAATATTGAAAAATTCTTTACTTTCAACATTTTCATATTGTTCGTTAATTGAATTGATAGCATTTTGAACTCTGGAAATTCCAGACAATAATGTTGTCATCACGATTCTCAAGAGCTGTTAAATACCAGTTGCTTTCCTGAATTCAACGTTATTCCGAAATGCTGGAAGTTTTTATCGCATTTAAATTGTATTTATTTCTTCATGTCATTGATGGACAACACGTCAGAATGTACAACGTTATTTACTAATAGGTTAGTTAATATTAAATTTACAAGACAAAGGATTCAAAAAGAGAGACGGATAGAACAAAATAATTCAATAATTAAAAACACTCAAATTAAAGGCTTTAACAGTAATAGGCTATAGTTTCATCATGTTTTGAATTTTCTCTTAATTTTAGTCACCGCCGTATACATTCAATTAGATACAAAAAGTTGTATTAATCGTGGCCTATAGAGTCGATATAAAAACAATGTCTAACTACAGAATCATTCGTAATGTTCTCCATTTTCTTTAATTTTTCTGTATTTCACGTTTTATTTTTGGAGTTTAATTTCGAGTTTTCGTTTAATAAGTAAGAGTAACTTCTCCAAAATGATTCTCTCTTCTCCAAAATGACGCCATTGTGCATCTCAAAAGTACCGTAACTAATTGCAAGACATTCGTAATTTGCATTTAACATGGGTAAAAATGAAAATTTCACACATTTGACAAGAAATTGAATTCATAAAATCGTCTAAGAATGTCCACGAAACAGATAATATCCATGAAACAGACTGGAGGTAAATTGTTCTCTATTTCACATTATCATTGACTGTAAGTACTTTGTATTTATTAATCTCCTCATATCACTCATGATGACGGCGCTTAGTAAAGGTTCATTGCTAATCTGTGTGTCATGCCTTTTGATACCGTACACGTGATGACCATAAGTGTAAGCTGTCTTCTTGTGCAAATGGTTTCAGAATTTTTCCACAGGCATCTTCTGAGGAATGCCATATTCAACAAAGTCATTCTTCTTTGTGTTTTTCGAATTAAATCGGTGAAACCAAAATAATTCATATGTCAGCTGAAGCCGAAATTAAATATAATAAGCATTATTACAACCAGCGTCGATTGATAATGAATAAGCACTTCATAAAGCAAACTAATCTTACATCTGCATTAAGGGGACACGGAAGGCCGTATCCAGACAATGTTAAATGTTTTAAGTCCAATTCTCAGAATCTATTGAATTTAGGCTTGTGAAATTTTTACAGGGTGCAGATACATCAATTGTAACAATATTGAAACAATGGTTTTGAAAAATGTTTCCTATGTTCGTAGATAAAAATATTTTCTCATAATGCAATTTTTTTAATATCGTTTTCTAGAATATAAAGTTTCGCAGACTGGATAACACTAAGGTAATAAACAAATTTTCTTCAGTAAATGTAAGACCCCCTTATTAATAAAAATTTCATTTTCCTACCACCAATGTAAGCTGAGAAAAGGTCAATTTAGTATCAAAAATATCAACTTTCGGGCTTTAAAGATGCAACCCTCAGAACACACCAGTTCGATAACTTGCCTCATCAGAATAAAAATTTTCGAATGACTACTATCTTTTGAGACTTGTTTTATTCTGGTTAGCTTCACAACATAAAGCTTTCAATTTACATTCTGCATGGCTAAGTCTCTGAGTATTAATGCGCAGCGTTGTGTACAGTATCTAAAAGTATTGGGCCAGCACCAAAGTCCAATAGAGCAGGATTTCTCATACAAATAACAAAAATAATACTTGTAAGAGTAATATCGACATAATTCCAACGCCATTTTAAAGAGAAAGTTATGAAGATGTATAAAAAATAAAATACCAAAAAAGTAGAGACATCATTTCTAGAGAAATGCCCACGTTTTGGAATTGAGACCGAAGAGCATTTTGTGAGTAAATGCCTCACAAAAGATATTTCTTCAACAGAAATCTTCTTTAAAAGATACTTAAGTAATACTCGAGTACGAAATCCATGAACATTTTACAAAAACGAGAAATGATAAATGATTTCATAGAACAAATCAAATAGAAATTAAAATAAAATAAAATGTATGCCAACAATTTCTTCTATTTGGCCAGCACACGCAGATTCGATTTTCGATTGGGATGACAATTGTTTTTGTTCTTGACAATGTATTCAGTAGTAGGAATATTGTTGAAAAATTTCGGCACGCTTTCTTTTATCCTCTAGTGAATGCATGTCATTGAAAGGAGAATGTCGCAAGTCTGCAGTGGGACAGCGTCAAGAAGCGTCAGCAGGCCTGCCCTGGCAGCGCTGGCGGCGCTGGGGGCGAGGGCGGGGCGGGGCGGGCGGGCGGACGGGCAATCCGCGGGCGCGGGCTCTGCAATCGGCATCTGCCGTCGTTCTTTTATTTGGGCGGCTGCCGGTGGTCGGCGCTGACATTTACATAATGTCGGACGGGCAGCAGCCGCCCGCCGGCTTACAATTCCGCGAAGCGTCGAGGGCGGGGGCGGTATCCGAGGTGGGGGTGGAAGTGGTAGTGGAAACGGGAGACTGGAAGGTGAGCGATCCGGAGTGAAAGTGGGTGGGTAAAGGGGACAAGAGTGAAGTGTCAGATGTGGGCCTAACCGGAGTCAATAAAGGAGAGAAACTGGCTGCAAAGAAACGGAGAGAAGAAAGGAGACAAGGAGAAATAAGGGAGACGGGGATGCACGGTGACTTGCGAGGACGGGACATGGAGAGGAGGGAGTTAGTAAGAAGGGAGATGGGGAGGAGGGAGGCTGGGTGGGAAGGGAGAGATCAGGGGGAAGAGGAGTTTGGCGAGGAGGGAGACGTGTGTTAAAGAGACGGCGATGAGAGATATTTCGATGAGAGAAACAGGAGGAGATGAGGAAAGCGGGAAGTGATAAAGCGGGAAGCAGGCGGGCAGGAAGGAGAAGGGGTGCGGCCGGTGGCGGAGGAGGCATAGGGAGGGGGGCCGCCCCTTCACCCGACGGTATCGCACCCATCGTCGCCCGTTCCGGTCAGCGCTTGCCGCGAGCTGCCGCCCCGGTCGCCGGCCCCGCCCCATCGGCCTCCCCGTCCCCGCCCCCGCCCCCGCCCCTCACCCCGCCATCGCGCGCCAAACGAGCCGAAACGCGATGAACCTGCAAGGAGGCGCCGCGCCGTTCCACGTTGCGCGTTGCATCATCTTGCCCCTGCCTTTCATCTCCAGGTCGCGACGTCCGCGACGTTCGTGGCCTCAGCTCTGAAAGCCACAAAACCATTTGTACATCAGAGTAATATTACAATGTTACCGATCTAATATAGAATCGCAAAAAAATACCTTTTTCGTATTTTAATTATTAGTTTTCCATTATCGTTATCAACATTAGATTATACTCACATTATCAAATTATTATATTTTTACAACTTCTCCGATTGAAATTTCTGCATCGTTATAATCGACTCAAGAACCAAATGAAAAATCTATTTCTTCTAGTTTAGAATCTAGCAATTGAAAGCAACATAATCGTTCTCAGCTTTATCTTATCACGATTATTATCAACCTCATCTCGTTCCCAGTAATCAACAGTTGGATGTTTTTCCTGTAGTTTACAAGTTAATAACAAGTGAATGTTGCATTTGGAACAAGTTTACAAGTGAATGTTGCATTTGGAACAAACGTCAAAAACATTTGGTAAATAAAGAATTCTAATGAAATGAAGGTTCTAATACTTTCTGGGGGGTCAAATGACAAAATTGCCCTCTCTTTCGCACCTGGTATGAAACAATAAATGTAATTTTTAGGAAGTATCAACTTTGCCATATCTTTAGATAACCTGTTTCTGAAAGCAACATCAACAACACATTGTTGCTCGTTGCCATTTCAGCTATTCTTTGTTCAAGCGTTTATTCAGCAAGCAATTATTCAGGTTTTTCAGGACAAGGAAAATATTTTAAAACAATCAATATTACATTTCAAAAGCTCCACACTTTGAAAATTTGTGTGTTAATACATAAATGTGTTTCAACGTCGTCATTTTGTCCTCGCTGTTTCAATTGTAACAACAGATCCACTGATACCGCTGTCGACTGTTCTTGCTGTTTCAAATTACATCATTGTATGATGTCAGTATAAAATTAACGCTATGACATCACACAAAAAGGTCACTTTTGTAACTGAGGTAACAACTGGAATTCTGACGTTATAATACTTTATAAGATCTTATAAATTAGCTATTTTTTTAACTAGTCTGTAACAATGCCATTTATATATAGAGAACTCTTGTTTAGAACTTCAAGAAGATCATAGAACATTTGAAACATTCAGAGTATTTCTTTTATATTTGTTACTTTCATTTACAATACAATTTCATTTATATTATATTATGAATATAATAATAATCTATATACATTTTCTCATGAATATTATATCTCAAATTTCACAAAAATAACTAGAATTAAGAAGTGATTCACAATGTTGGATAGATACAAACTTTGATCGCGACATATTTTCAGGATCAAAGTATACTAGCTGAAAACATTAATTAAATAAATAAGAGATTTGAAAACGAAACTCTTGTTTGAGAATTCATGCCAGTAGAAGCCTTTGCATTTTTATGTAAAATTTTAATAAGTTGAGATTGAATCGTCATGGTGCGTTTTCGTCGAGTTATTAAAGTAAGGACTGTAATAATATTCTCTTGGTAGTTGAGGAAAGGCTTTGAGAATTACATATATATAATATAAAAATATATTTAAGCCTCGTAGGTACCATACTTTCAAATGGAATTCATAGCAAACCTGTTTGGATCATTAGATGAAATAAACCTGGAAAATAATAAAAATTGGCTGTATTTTCTTGACGTGTTGTTCGGTTTTGAATGTAATACAATATACAAATTAGAATAGTTGAATGTGGCGTCGTCGACGCTATAAACTGTTTTAAAAGCATTTTCATGTGTTGAAAATGTCTTGCATTCTTCATTTCTTTCATGTCTAACTTTGTTCAAACATGTTTTCACAGTATTTGGCATTGAACTTACCAGTGAATCGTAGTAGCTGTTAACTCCCGTTCAAAAATCACCAACATCCAATGGCAATGTTGCCTCCATACGTGATATGAACTGTTAATATTGCAATTTCAAAATTATAAGAGCCGAAAAATACTTGCAGGTATGGATGATGCGAATCGTTGGAATTTAGTACGGCTACATTTGTTTACGCTTTTGTGCTAATAAGCACAAAAATTCTCATTAAAGAACTGTACTTCTGCATTATTCTATAATCCTAATATAAAATCATCTCAGTTAGTTCCGAAAATTCTGGTGCAAAATCTTCTTCAAATACATATGATTCACCCTCGGATTTGCTTAACACTTCCATATTTTTGAAGAGATTAAAACACCATAAACTCAGTCTAATTTATGTTCACTTCTCCTTTTAAAATTTCTCCATTAATAGTTTTGTAAGCGAATATTATATTATACTATATAAATATACTATATAAATATTAAAAGGTGACTGTTTAGTATGTTTCTGTGAATAAGGTGTGAAGTTTAATAAGAATAAGCTGTTAGTCACATACATTTGAAAATGGATATTTGCACACTTAAGAAGGTAAATAAAGAACGATTTTCCTAAGGATGAGCCAAAGTGACAGTTCGCGAAAACAAGTGAACATCACATTATTTCAGAGAAGTATCCCTCCGCCGCGACAGCTGTTCAGTCACGCCCCTTCGTAAAGTGCTAATGGCTCATGTGAAAACATCCCTACGAAGAAGTCTAAGAGTTTCGCTGAGGTATATGCACGTACGTGAGTCCGGTAAATATTTACATTTAATTACGTATGTGGAAAATCTCTTAATATGCTCTCACAATCAGTAAAAGAAAACTGCCACGAATATAAATAGAAAGAAAAATTATTTTAAGCCGAAAACACATGCACCGGTAAGCATCTTCATTCAAGTCTCGGTTTTAAAATAAACATAATATTTATCACACAAAAAGTAAAGTCAATGTAATATATAAATAAAACAAGAATTTTTACAGAAGAGCACATTACACTGCACTTCCTAATATCAATTATTTCTCGCGGCGCACTATATTTTTGTCGGACAATGACATCACTAAAGGAAGTGTCGAAGCCATTTACAAGTTAGCCAACTGCAAACGAACGAATGCGGGAAGGGAGTCTAATGGACTCAAGGGCACGACGACCACAAAACCTTCAGTTATGTTGCCAGCAATAGCTGTCACTTTGGCTCATCCTTAGGAAAATCGCTCTATATGAGAAGTCGGATGTAAGAATATTATTCATTCGTTCTCTAGCATTACTCACAGTTTTGTTTTCTCCGTATTCACTTGAAGTTCTTCAAGTTTAATACGTTCCTAGGCAATATTGTTTGTGGGTTTTTGCAAATTTATTTTTAAAAATACGGTAATGCAACACGGATGAAAAGATGTGAAATCTGTCGCGCAATCCGCTTGGTAATTCACCTCGTTCCTTAAAAGTGGCAACGATCAGTGTTGGCATCCTCGCGAAAGACAATTATGGCGTCATGGAGCGAAATTGCCTCTAGGTTCAGGGGTTTAATCAACGCCATCTAGTATGTAGATCTACCTAACTGGTGGCGTTGATTTAATTCCCGACACACTCACCAAGATTGCAGCACCGAAACACGCCAAAACACGTTTATTGAAATTTCTTCTAATCTTCTGGCCAGATCTGAAAACAAATTATCAGTTCCTCGCCAGGTGACCCAGACACCTCATATGTCTGAAATGGTGGAGAGGTCTAACCGTGAGAGACAGATTCGCACACACGCAGTTACTCATATCCTTTGTAGGGATGTCAAGCCTCGTAATTTATCAATTTATTAACTTTTTACGATGTATTTACTCTCTCTCTCTCTCTCTCTCCTCTCTCTCTCTCTCTCTCTCTCTCTCTCTCTTTCTCTCTCTCTCTCTCTCTCTCTATCTATCTATCTATCTATCTATCTATCTATCTATCTATCTATCTATCTATCTATCTCTCTCTCTCTCTCAGCATATTATAAAACATGTAGACCTAATATTTACATTATTTTAGCGATTCCAGAAACCATGACAGTAAAAATAATTGGCACTTGTAGTCGTTGTTGTTGTCGTTGTTGATGATGATGATGATGATGATGATGATGATGATGTTATGAATTGAGAGATAATTGAGCAGAAATGGAACGAGAGCTACAAGAAACGGGAGAATCTCGAAAACCTACAGCAACCCGCATTCCTCACCACAAATTGTAAATGAATTTCTATTGAACCCCGATTCCCATAGGCGGATAGTCTGATCACTTCACCAAGGGCCATTCAAGAATGCTGCCAGTGAAAATCAATTTCAGAATTAAATTGAGACTAAGACTGTAGATAATTAAAAATAAAGAATACATATGTGAATACCTGAGATTACATCCCACAAAGGGAAGAAATGTTAAAAAGTTACAATAGGAAAGTACATCGTACACAGTTCAAGGAAATAAAAACCTCAAAAAATGTTTCATTACGTTCAGTTCTTATTCTCCATGTCTAATGATACGTAGGAGGTTTATAAAATCCTGAAACAATATCATCTTTATTTACTGCAAACTGAACACGTTTCTGAAAATTTAATTAAATTGTTTTGTGTTAATTAATATCTGCCCCTGTTGTTGTGGGAAAGAGAGAGAGAGAGGGGGAAAGAGAAAGATGGATAGAGAGAGAGGGAGAGAGAGGGAAAGAGAGAGGGAGAGAGAGGGAAAGAGAGAGGGAGAGAGAAAACAAGAGGGAGGGGGAACATGGGAGAGAGCAAGAGAGGGAACGAAAGAGAAAAGGTGGAAGGAGAGTGGGGAAAAGTGAGAATGAAAGAGAGGAAGAAAGAGAAAGGGAGAAGAGAAAAAGGAAAGACAGAGGGGAAAGAGAGGGAAAAAACAGAGAAAAGCAGAGGGGGAACATGGGATAGAGGGAACAAGAGAGAGGGAACAAGAGAGAGAGAACAGGAAAGAGAGGGAACAAGGGAGAGAGGGGGAAAAGAAAGAGGAAATAAGAGATAGAGGGAAATGAGAGAGGTAATAAGAGCTAGTCTATACTGTAAAATCGGTTAATAATAGCAAGCGTTAAGACATCTAAGGTCCACGTCCTTTCTCTGAAAGCAAATCTCGAAATTTTCTCAAGTAAAATGCACACATTTTACTTGAGAATTTGAAAATTCAGAGAGTTCAACAAAAATCGCACCTTCACCATTTCTTTGCTCCACTTCAAAAAAGTCAAAGATCATATTTGGGGATGATTATGAGAAAATAAGTTTTGAATTGTCATTGATTCAAGTAAAAATTATGTAATAACTCATATTTTCAAAAAAATTATACATGACCTTATTTAGAGATCCTTTTTTCATAGAACAGATTTAGTAAATGAACAAAATCACTTTCATCGATATTTTAGTTTTGCTATGTTCATTTCTTTTACAATTTTGAAAAATAGAGAGAGAATGATATTTGCGCCATTTTTATGAGTCCTTTACTCTCCGAGAAAAAAAATCCAAAAAATTGCAGACAATTCTTCCCGTAAAATATCCAAAAAATCAAAATATCCTTTTCAAATTTTTTGATACTATCATTTGCAGCGCCTTGAATTGGGCTAGGTTGATTGAGGAATGTTAGTTTTAACGAAAGTCGTCTGAACACTTTGGCGCTAGAGTTGACCACAGACAGACAGTCGTTTTGCCTTAAACCAATTTTCCGGAATGAGGACCCATCAAAACGAAAATTCTGACAACGGGGTGTTCGAGGAACTTATTTATTACATATAGGAACAAAATTTATCCACTTTTTCGACCGTCTGAGTTTAGATCGGATCCAAAGTTGCTGTTGTCTGCAACGACTCTGATTAGGCCCTAAAGTTCGAATCCCAACAGTGATGAATTTTCGATTCCAGCTACCCAGCAGGAACAAATTCAATCGCTGACTGGAGGAGAATTCTAACGGCCGACTGCTCTGATCGATAGTTCTTCGTGGTTTCTTCAATCAATACCATGTTAATGCCAGACCAATACCCTAACAAACTTTACAATAGTTTCTTTTTATTACGAGCTTAAATAGTAAACAGGAAGTAAATAAATTAATAAGTAGACAGAACTGTCCAGTTTACCTACGTACACTATATTTAGGGGACTAAATTCCATTTCACTACTAAATTTCGTGGTAGGTATTTGCAAAGCCATACTTGTAAATTTTCGATCAATGTCACTACATAGAAGAGAATAAATCTGAAAAGAATATAAGAATGTTGAAAAAAAGAATATATTAATGTTTATATAGCATTTTCTGTCTGACACATTGTCATCTTCAAATAAGGCTCTTAATATTGAATGAAATGTTTTCTCGTCATATTTTATGCTTCTTTGCCTAGAGCTGATGTTTTTCATTTTTGTCATGGAACTGAAGAATGATACATTTAATCTGATGCCAGATTTAAATTCATGGAATCCGATAAGGTTTGCTATAGACGTATTGCAATTGGTTGTTACATCTTATACTAAACCAAGGACTTTCTCTTACCTTGAATTATTACTCTGTACACAATACCTTCTTTTGTCGTCGAAGAATGAGCACAACGCCATTCCCTTGGAAAAGAGGAACTGCGTGTATGAGGTAACATATAAAAATAAATGTGAGTGAGAAAGATAAGTAATTCTTTAAATTTATTTCTTCCCGTTCGACTTTCGTCTTTCGGGAATTTTGACGGCTACAATGTTAAACACAATGAGTTTACTAGGCCATCCTCAGGCAAATACGGGTCTTAGTATAACCCTTCATTATTTTTAAAATTTCATATTTGTATAACTTGACTAAGGGAAGTATGCATTTATTGTTTGGAAGTGGAGGGGGGTGTTTTGTGGAAAATTGTGGCGAATGATTTTTATGAATTTACGGAGGGCGAAAGAGGTCTTTGTGGAATCTGGATATAATGCGTGAAGGATAATGAGCGTTTGGACCGAGATTGAATATTGGAGTGTTGGAACATGTTGGGAGGAGAGAGTTAATATTTTTGAGAGGTTTGTGAGATGAATGCTGAGAGGATATGTGTTTGAAGCTCTCGGTGTATTTGTGAGTTTGAAATGAACCAGGGGGCTTTCAAGGTTTGTCTTAGATATTTGTTTTGAACTTTCTACAAAATGGATAGGTTGGTTGGTGCTGCGTTGCGCCATAGTGGGCAAGCATATGCCATTGTGGGTCTAATTATCATTTTATAGACGAGCAGCCCAGTTTCTATACTAAGAGTGGAGTTTCTATTGTTAAAAGGGTAGAGTTTTAAAACTTTTGTTCGTGTCTGATGGGCTGTTGATTGAATGTGCGGTTTCCAAGTTAACCGTTTGTCCAGTAAGACACCTAGATATTTGGCTGGCGAAGAATGAGAAAGCCAGGGTACATCGGTGTTATTTATTTGTAAGGGTGCAGGGAAGGAAGGATGTCTGAGTATGAATATTTTGGATTGTGATTTTGAGGGGTTGATTTTAATTCTTCATTTTTTGGTCCAATTCGTATAACTGTAAATGTATGATTGTATGTAATCATAGGCTAAGTTGATGTCGGTATGTGAAGTGAAGATAGCAGTATAGTCAGCATAAAGAGCTATACTTGTTTCGTGTGGAGTTGGATAGTCTGCTGAAAAAATTGAAAACAGTGTTGGTGAAAGAACCGAGCCTTGTGGAACGCCTGCGAGAATGGGGTAAAGTAGTGACATAGCATCATTTATTTTTACTTGAAAATATCTGTCTGTAAGAAAGCTTCGAATTAGTTTCTGCAGATAATCAGGAGTTCCAATGTCTCGTAGTTTGTACATTAGTCCATTGTGCCAAATTCGGTCAAATGCCTGCGAAATGTCTAAAAAGAGAGCTGTTGTATGCTTTTTATCGTAAAAATCGTTTTCTATGTGCTCGACAAGTCTCAATACTTGATGGGTAGTCGCATGATTCGGTCTAAAACCAAATTGAGTGTTGGGAATTGCATTAATTCTCGTTACGTATGCTTGGAGTCTAATTAAAACAGGTTTTTCAAAACTTTTAGCTGAAGAAGGGAGTAAGCTAACTGACCTGTAATTGCTTGGAATTTTAGGGCTTTTGCCAGGCTTGCAGAAGGGAAGTATAACTGCCCGTTTCCATGACGACGGATCGTATCCTGCTGTCAGCGATGCGTTCAATATTGCTGTGATTATTGCAATTGCTTGTCCAGGAAGTTCTTTTAATGCTTTGTTTGTAACATTGTCATACCCTGGTGTTTTTCTAGTTTTGGAAAGTTTAATTATCTTTGTCACTTCTGAAAGAGAAATTAATTTTCTCTTCGTTAGGACAGTGCACATAGCTAGTTTCATGTACTCTTCTACTTCCGCATTGAAAATAGGACATTCTATGGGGTTTGGGGTGAAGACACTTTCTAAATATTCTGCTAGAGCCTTCGCTTTTTCAGCATCTGAGTATGCTATCTTACCATTATTCTGTAAAGGTGGAAGCTCTGTTCGTTCTCTTGTAATGCTTTTGATTGTTTTCTATAGTGGTCTGGTATTAGGGTGAAGTTGGCTTATAAATTTATGAAAGTTTGAAAATCTAAATCCATCTATTTTTTGTTTGACAAATTTTGAGACGTGGTTTAATTCACGTTTATTGTTTATATTTATATTGGATTGCTAAATACGTCGATTTTTTTCTTTTTTTTAATTAGTTCAAAAAGCTCTTTAGGCAGTGTTGAATTTGACTTTCTGTGTGACTGATTGGAGGGTATAAGCGCGTATTTTAATGACTGATGTATGCAGTTTGGGAGTTTGTTTAATTAAATATCTATGTCTTCAATGGATATCATGTTATATGGATATGTCAAACTGCTGATTATTAAGTAATGGAAGTGATTGCAGTTAATTTTACCATTGATTTGTTTCGGTATTTTTTCTAAAGAGTGTGTCGGTGTTCCCAACGATACGATGATGGAAGAATGGTCTGAATGTAAAGCTGGTACAACTTTCTGGTAGATCGGTGTGGTTATGCCTTTTGTAAAGATTATATTTAGGATGTCTGCTTTCTTGTTTGGATCTTGTGGGTAGTGGGTGGGTTCTATAGGGGCATGAATACTAATGTATAAATCTCCGATCAATTGATATTTAAATCTCCGATCAAAATAAATCGGGGATATTGAGAAAAGATATTACCGTATTCTGTTTGAATTTTTTTGTTAGAGGGTTTGTATTGTGGTACCATAACAGTCGCCTTGTACAAACTACTAGTTACGTGATTTCATGTGCATGAAACGCACAAGGGAGTAGGTTGCAACAGCGGGCAGCGCTTGCTGAACAAAGGAAAGGGTGTATATTTGGACGGGGAAAACCAGTGCTCGAGCAGCGCTGCAGGAGCCACCCCAGCGGAGTGGCCGTGATGTGGGTGGCCACGGGGGCAGGCTTGTGGACCCCGTCGACATGTGTGGCTGTGGAATGTTATTGGGTTGGTTATGATTCCATGCTCTATTGTAAGGTGGACAGTGGTAGAAAGTTTCTTCAATGAAGGGAAGGAGGTGGAGGAGGTGGTCTGATAAATGTAGATGATACTGGTGGAGAAGGAGCAGAAAACGGTGGTCTAGGTGCGGAGTCATTAAAGTATTGATTGGATTGGAAGTTTTGTAATGGTCTTCGGGATTGACCTTGGTAGGGTTTTGCCAGTTTTTTAAATTCTGGGCAGCCTCTGTAAATGACGGTGTGATCGCCTTTACAATTAACACATTTAGGGGTGGTACTATAATGTTTTTTACATTGAGAATAGTGATGATTTTCGAGACACTTCACGCACCTAGGAATATTGTGCCAATTTGCCTGAGTATGACCAAATCGCTGACAGCGCTTACATTGAATAGGTTGATTAGGTTTGTTTTTTAGTTGCAATCGTATTATACTATACATCAGTTTGTCCTCATTAAATATATTTTTGCAGTTGAAGAAAGACTGAAAACGAAACGGGGAGAGGTTAGGGAAGGAATCGAGGAGGAATGGAAGAAACTGAAAGAAACGATGCTAGAAGCAGCGATAGAGGTATGTGGTAGGAAGAGAGTAAATACGCGTTTTAAAAGAACTAGATGGTGGAACGAGGTGGTCAAGGAATGGGTAAAGAAGAAACAGAAAGCGCACGCCGCATATATGGTGTCAAGGACGCAAGAAGATTGGGAAAAGTATGTAGAAAGTAGAAATAGAGCAAAACTAGAAATGAAGTTAAATAATAATTTTATAAACTAGACAGTTTAAGAACTCGTATAATAAATACGAGTCTATTTTCTTTTATTATTTTTGGCAAATAGATTCTTTTTACAAAATACACCGAAATTTTTTAACCTTACTGTATTGAATTAATTTTGATCTTCAAATTTAAATTCCATTATTTGGTTAATTCTTAATAATATCCTCCATCAAATGTCTCTGTTTTCTCTAAAATGACGTTTCAACCAATACATGTCCAATTTTCATATTACCCAACAGTCAAATTAACACACTGAAGATAACAGGTTCTTTTTTTCCGAAACTGAATGTAGAATGTCTAATGTGGAATACGTGGAATGTGTGAGCATGGGATAGAGAGAGAGAGAGAGAGAGAGAGTGGGAGGAAGATGAAGTGGCCTGACAGCTCCTCCAAACTAGAAAAATGGCGGAACCGCTGAGCAAGTGGGCGCAGCGCCCTGCAGTGAACCGGGCATTACGGACGAGCAGGAAAGCGGCGCAGGCGCCGAGCAGAGCAAGAGAAGCTGGAGCGCTCAGCCGTCCTCTGTGGTGCCGTCGCCGAGGGCCGCGACTAACAAGTGTTGCGTACAGCTAATAGGCCGCTGTGCTTCTTGCGGACTTCTCCATAACGTTACGGGTCAGTCGCCACGCCATCGCTCTCTCTCTCTCTCTCCCCCTTGAGAAGGCGCCGCGCCGCGCCGCGCCAACGGCACGGAACCGAACCGCCATAAATTACGGAATGGCCTTTGTGCCCAGCGCAGCCAATGCATCTCGCGGCGGACGATCGCGCTCACGTACCATGGCTTCACGTGGACGGAAGTGCTTAAGCGATCGGCAAATGAGAAATTCTGGCGGGCGAAGTTGCCCGTCGGAGAAGAATGCGCCAATGAATCGCTCGGGGTTGCTTTTCCTTCGTTTCCTCATCTCTTCTTATGCGGGGAAGATTTACAGGGGTAATAAGCCAATGGGTGTTCTTCTTTATTTCGATGTAAGCATTGTGTTCCCAGATGTAAATGTGTTCTCCGCTACGGAGGTCTCGGTATTAAGACGTTCTTGAGATAATTCTACGATTCATGGGGTCCAGTACTGCAAATACATTATTTGCAGTTAATGGAGCACATGCCCTATTATGCTTCTACCATTTTAGTCTAAATACGGTACGAAATCAGCCATTTATGAAGTTGCATATCATGGACGTTAGCATTGCGATTGGTTTCATGGACGTCACTGATGTCATGACCCAATGATTTAGGAAGCACTTTTAATTATAATTGCAAACTGTTGATGTTCCTGAAACTTTAACCTCAAATTTGGAATAAATTCTTTGAGATATCGAGAAGTGTCAACTGTATTAAAAATTGTAAAAACGCAATTCAATTCTAAGTTCTTTAACAATAAGTTTATCAAAATGTATGCATTTTTGAAAAACTTTTTAATTGCTTGTCTGGTTCTTCGTAATAACATAATTAATTTGCTCTTTTACAAATAAAATATCTATTGTTGTTAGATGTTGCAATTTAGATTGTTAGATGTTCATCAATTTTATTCCCTTCACTTTCTGGAGTCGAAAGAAAAGAATATCTGCAGAATTGCTTTAATATTAAATTACATTATTTATACATATTACTTAATATTAAACATTTTTTGAGGTAAAGTATATTAGTTCTCACATTCTGTAAATTATTGTTGAATAATCATAATTATTTGCTCATTGTTATTTCCGCCAATATAGCCTTCTTAGTTAATGGTAAAATTGGACGCAGTCTAATATCAGTAAAAATAAAAGCGTAAATGACAACAAAATTCGTCCAAACCCTTGAAACGAATACTCTTTAGCAACACTGTCGCAAAGACATTGCACTTCACGCTCATAAATAATTCTCGTTACAAGTCATAACTCTGGAGGAAGGTTTCCCGAGATTTTCCAAGTGGAGAGAGTGTTGCCCAGATGTTTGCACAGCGTGATTTTTCCAAGAAGACGACCCTGTTAATACATCCTGTCGATGTGCGACGGCGGCGGCGGCGGTGGCGGCGGAATGAGGAGAGACTTTTACGAGGCCGCCATAAAGTATCTTCTGTAACTCCAGTGTCCAATAAAACACAGCTCGCGAGGAACCGGCGTTTCCGCGGGCGGCGGCGGGGGCGGCGGCGGCGGCGGTGCGAGACGCCCCGGAACACGAGCAGGACGGCCGCACGCGCCGCCGCCCCCGCACTGCCCCCGCACTGCCCCCAGCGCCGCCACTAGTCTCCCACCCGGCGCTTTCTCCCCCGCCGCGCCGCGCCGCCCCGCGCCGCCCCGCCCCGCGCCGCTCTCTCCGTGGCCGGAGACGGCACCGCGCCCCTTCGGCGCACTCACAAGACGGAGAGAATTGCTGATAGCGTGGCTCTCACCATTTGGATTCATATTCGCGACACACTGCCTGAAGGCTGAACTTTGAGCAATTGAAAATTTTAGAAGATGTAGAAGGAAAAAATCACTGATAATTCCTATATTGAAGATAATACTCGCAAGCAGATAAATATTAACATAACAATAATTATAATAATAATAATAATAATAATAATAATAATAATAATAATAATAATAATAATAAACATGATGATTTTGCATATTTTATTTCACAGTGAAATTTATCAAATTGGAAATTAGAAATCTCGTATGTTCAATGAACGATCGGAATTTTGAATTCTTATTCTTACGTTGAAATCACTGACTAAACATCTTGTTGTTCTTGTGATAATGCAAATTGTTGATGAACACAAATCAACAATGTTCTAACGTGGCTGCGGTATAATGACTCGACTGCTAATATTACTATAAACCTTTCACTTTCAATGTAGTTTGCTCACAAACCGCTAAAGTTCGATCACGTGTTCCCCGAAAAGGAGTTAGTTCATTGTACTCTACGCAGCATTAATCGAACCTAGGCATTTCGAAAGTTTCCTCGGTTTTTGTCAGCAATCTAATAAGATTCTCTATGTAAATTGTGATATTTTTATTGGTTTCAAAGCAAATGATTAATTCCGTAGCGTCAGCACAGAGATAGTAGGAATCCACAATGACTAGAAGGATTCAAGAGTACCAACCACAAAGTTTTTAAAAATATATTTAATACCATAAATTTGACAATTCTCTATTTTCTAACCACCTAATCTAAGAAAATTACTTTTTCGTCCCTAATATCTTTTCAAAATCGTTCATTTAGAAACTAAGGTAATAAAATTAATATTTTAGAAAATTGGGAAATTTTCAAATCATTCAAAACTCCGGTTTTAATAGGTCTTATGAATGATCTCACGTCAAATGCAGCCCCGTACTAAAACTCATTGGCTAGCTTCTCCACTTTTCTATTTCCTCTCTCAATTTCTCCTATTCAGTCCCATAGCTCTACATAAGATGGGGCCGATTTCCATGTGTTCAATCCATGATACTTGAGTATGTATCCAATTTCTACAGATTTTACATCGTCCAATTTTTGTAATTTATATATTTCTCTCTGCTTGTATCCAGCCGACAGCCGGTTGCCCTTTACGTCCCGAAGGGACGCATATTCGACCATACACTAGACAAACACTTGCGGGCTCCTCTGATCTGGGGTCAGCAGAACGCGAGGCCTCCGCGACAACACATACGTGAGGAACAAGCCACAAACCCATGCCCAAGGCGGTACTCGAACCCGCGACCCTTGGCAATCACTCTCAGTCACTTCGGCCATTAAGTCTTTACTAATCTATTCAATGATAAAAATGAAAGTCACGTGATCTCCCTAATGAACTAACTACAATTATTACATATCAACTGTACTTCACAGGCTGAATATTCATGAATTTATTCATGCTTCGCAAAACATGACATTACAAATGATAAAACACGATCCCAATATAAATACTTTTGATTTGCATCTACCGTAACCAACCAATAATAATGTACAGTGTACGTCCACGGGAATACAAGTAACTGTGAAATATAATATCTTATTACATTTCACAGAAAAATAATTTAAAAATGTAAGCATCAATCAGTTTAGCAGAATAGAAAATAATAAACAAATCTTTAAATTGCGACTCAAATAGAGTCTCAAAGTTATATAGAATCTCAATTTCATTAGGTTCAATTTAATAAAATCAGATAACACGGTCTTCTAGTAAAAGCAATGCAATTCTTTGTAGTTGTTATCTCTCACATTGCGTCGACGATAAAACGAGGATAAAACGCAGTACAAAGTAATTTAAAAAATGCAGAAAATGTAAAAAGAATCTCTTCAGTTTGACAACTCAATCAGTTTTACCACAGAACGTACAGATGGTGAGTTCCCTCGATTAATGATTCACAAAATAACGTGAAAAACAGAAAACTCACGAAGGCTGTTGAAAGGGGATGCTGGCAGCGCGTTTTTTGCACTTCTCGGGCCAAAGCGATCCCGCTCTATTAAAGAACAAAGTCTCCGCGGGAGGCACATCATTAGCTTCTCGCCCGCGCCGTGGCCGATGCGGGCGGCGGCGGCCTCCGCTGCGAGCGCAAGCAGTGGGCCTTCAATGCACTGCAATGCAAGCTAAAGAGATTCAGCCTTAGAAATGGAAAATAAAATAATTTGATTGATTGATTTTTTCATGTTTCCGGGCGCGTCAACTGCTCTGGTCATTAGTCCCGTTAGTGTAGTGCATGCTTTTTCTCGGGAGATGGCGGTGATCTTCCCCCACTGGATGGCGAGATCCGGTGCCGACCTCCCCGTCGGCTAGAAGGGTTTCCCCCTAACCAGGACTCTCCCACCAGCGGGGCAGCGCCCCAGCCGGGACAAGCTCTAAGCTCCCGACCGGTCTCCCGAGATATGTGGTAGTGTAGTGCGTGTTAGTGTAGTGTGTGCGTGTGTGTAAGGGGAGAGGATAGGACAAGGAAGAGGAAGGACACATCGCGCGCGGGCCGTGGCCCGTTTGTTAGGGTACTGCTCCGGCATTCGCCTGGTGTTGATCGGAGAAACCACGAAAAACTACCGATCAGAGCAGCCGGCCGCTAGAAATCTCCTCCAGACAGCAGCTGAATTCGACCTAGCTGAACAGCTAGTGTCGAAAATCCTGCCGCCGTCAGGACTCGAACCTAGGACCTCCCGGTTAGAAGCGCTGCAGTGACACCAGTTGATGCACTGAGCTACCGCCACCGGTAAAATAATTTGAAACTACTGGCAATTGTGGCTTCGTGCATCAACTGATGTAATTTGCAATTCCTGTGACCGGGGGGTCCTAGGAGTTCCAGTCCCGGCGATGGCAGAACTTTCGACACTAGCTACAACTAAGTCGAAGTACCGGGAGCGGTAGCTCAGTGCATCAACTGATGTCACTGCAGCGCGTCTGACCGGGAGGTCCTAGGTTCCAGCCCTGATGGCGGCAGGATTTTCGACACTAGCTTTTCAGCTACGTTGAATTCAGTCGCTGTCTGGAGGAGAATTCTAGCTGCCGGCTGCTCTGATCGGTAGTTTTCCGTGGTTTCACCGATCAGCACCAGGCGAATGCCGGAGCAGTACCCTACCAAACGGGCCACGGACCGCGTGCGATCTTTCCTTCCTCTTCCTTGTCCTATCCTCTCCCCTTACACACACACTT
This sequence comes from Teleogryllus occipitalis, assembly GCA_011170035.1. NCBI lineage: Eukaryota > Metazoa > Arthropoda > Insecta > Orthoptera > Gryllidae > Teleogryllus > Teleogryllus occipitalis. The sequence continues at coordinate 113,200 of BLKR01001194.1, read as the reverse complement.
ACACTAACATACACTACACTAACACATATTCCGGGAGACCGGTCGGGAGCTTAGAGCTTGTCCCGGTTGGGCGGTGCCCCGCTGGTGGGAGAGTCCTGGTTAGGGGGAACCCCACTAGCCGACGGTAGGTCGGCGCCGGATCTCGCCACCCAGCGGGGGAAGATCACCGCCATCTCCCGAGGAAAAACAAGCACTACACTAACGGGACTAATGAAAGAAGCAGTTGACGCGCCCGGAAACACGAAAAAATCAATCAAAGTCGAAGTCAGTCGTTGTCTGGAGGAGAATTCTATCGGCCGGCCGCTCTAGTCGATCCACACCAGGTGAAGGCCAGAGCAGTACCCTAATAAACGGGCCAGATCTTTGCCCTATCCTCACCCCTTATTTACACACACACTTTCATACGCTTGTCGGAAGCTTAGAGCTTGTTCCGGTTGGGGTGGTGCTCCGCTGGTGGGAGATCCCTGGTTAGGGAAAACGCTCGCAAGCCGACGCAGGAGGCCAGGATCTCCCAGCCGGGGAAGATCACCACCGCCTCCCGCGATGAAATCACGCAACTATTGACCTTAGTAGCTGACGCGCCCGGAATCAGCAGTCAGTTGTTTGGAAATGGTGTGTTTTCTGGAGGAAGGTGTTTTCAATATTAAATTTTATAGGTGTATTTAAAACATTTCGTTTTTCGTTCAAAAAGAAATTTGAACTTTCTATTCAACTAATTTCTGTGATGTTTTTCTTTCAAAGAAATGTAGTGTGCCCTAAATGTGTTTTTATTAGTATGTGTCTAATATTAACAGGTTTATAGCATAAAAACTAAATATTAATAATATCTTAAATGAATAGATTAAACACGTATCTGTCGTGATTTGTTCATTACTTCGATTTGTTGTGAGAGTTTAAGTCGTTCTATTGAAAGTAATCTCGCGCGAGCATGCATGCGAGGATGAGGTTTTTATTGGTGAATTGAAAATCGCGAGTTTATTAAGTGCAAATATAAATGCGCGTCACTTCTACAGTTTTTTCTGACATTTACCGTCAAATTTTGTTGCGGTTCCCCTACATATCTTTATAATTTTATCATAATGCATCAAATAATAAATTTATTTATATATAATGTATAGGTCATGTGTTTAATTAAAAACCATGGTGGGCTATATGCGAAGATTAATGATGTAACATATGATGAGGAGCATAAAATTAGTAAAATATCGTCAGTATCATAACATATATTAGTGTACATGAAGTTCTCACAAGACAAACTTGAAACAAGACAATTTACGACAATACGGATAGTTCGCTAACAATGGGACTAGCACCATACTGTTAGAAATTGTTGCCGTTTTTGAGAAAATTGTGAAATTGTTTCTGAGGTTTCATGTAAAGGGCCCTCAAAACTCAAAATGTCGGTTTGAAACTTACCAAATCTCGAGTTTGTTCAGATCGATCGAGGAGTATTAATTTTGGCTAATCTCTGCTGAAGAGTTTAGGCGCTAGCTTTGACCACAAACGGACAGGCAGATGGACAGACGTTTTGCCGTCAACCGATTTTCCGATATGAAGGACCCACAAACCATGGATTCTGGCTACACTATGTGATACATGAAGTAAATTACTATACATTGGAACAGGATTTATCCACTTTTTCTTTACCAGGGCCTGAGAATATGAGTTTTTCTGACGAAAATTCGCCGTTTTCCGGCGCATGATCACAATACTCTTCCTTCTTACATTCGTATGGGTGAGAAAGTAAAAATTGCCTCCATAAGTATCATAATCTTTGAAGACAGGTTCCGGAATATGAGAGGGTATGGGTTGGAATTTCGCACAAGTTATGGGAGCTTTTGCCTTGTGTTTGTGGCATCAGCGCATTGCTCCATGTATCGCATCGAAGCTACCGATTCGTACATTCATTCCAACCCCGTTTAAATAAACATCAACACCTAAGTGGGCCTTGTGGTTACGATGTACGATGCCCACGGTGCTACTACGGTCTGTTGGTGATACAGAGCAGACAGACGACCTTAGGATCGTTGAAGGTTGAGTAGGAATTTGCCTCTGCGGTTTTCCTTTTGGTATGTTCTTTGCGGCTGCTCTGAGGTAGCGAGGTAAAGTGGATCGCGGGGATTCGAAAAGGAAATGAAGGAAACATGCTAAGAAACAATACTTCTAACACAAAGCCAAAAACGCACCAAAAACCCCAGAAATCTGTAAACTCAAACCTGGAAATACTGAAGAATCTGACGTAAGGCAACACGAATCTCGATGCCCATCGCAGTTTGTACAGTTGACTACATCTGGCGTGTTGTGCGCTAGTCTGGCGCGTTTGAGTCTGAGTGATATGCGCGTCGCATCATGTGACTGTCAGTTGCATTCGAGTGGGTTGCCATCAAACACTTCACACTCACACCACAGAACCAACAAAGCCTGGAATTATATAAAAGTTAGACATACTAGATTCAAAAGAACGTTAGATAAATTGTACGAAATTTTAAAACGTTTGGGAAAATGGTATGTCATTTGTCTCTGAAGTTGAATATTGGACGCTTGAAAACACACGACTTGAAACAGAATAAGTACAATATTGAAATGCTTTTGAAAAGTAAGGAGTGGTCTTTTATCTCACAAGTTACTGTATATTCACTACGTGTATGCAATATTTTAATGGTACTGTTAAGCATGTTTGTTCAACACTTTTTTCTTCCCCTTTAGTAATACCAATTTTTATTATATTTTATTTAAACACTATTGCAATTGTAACTTTCTCCCGGACATTAGTTCACTTATAAGAAATATACTTATTATTATTATTATTACTATTATTATTATTATTATTATTATTATTATTATTATTATTATTATTATTATTATTATACAATTATGTCTCTGGATGTTGTCCCAGGATTGAAGTGACCTTACGGGCTTTTGCCAAGTGAAGGCCCTTTCCGATTTTGATTTTGGAGGAGGATATATGTATTAGGCGTGAGTCACACTGCTATCCAGAAACTTCCTAACTATTTTGCATGTGTTGAGGATTGTAGCTTTTTGTAATTCTATATACAATGATTTTGTCAGGTTTAAGTGTTGTAGGCTATTATACAAGGTTTTTGGGATGACTCCATTTGTGGATACAATGATGGGTACCGTGTAAACTTTCTCCATTTTCCATAGCTGTTTTATTTCTATTGCTAGTTCAGTATACTTGGAAATCTTTTCCATATGGGAGGACTGAAGGTTGTGTGTATTTGGGATTGCGATATATATTAAGTAGGTGATTTTATTAGTTTTATCAATTAATGTGATGTCTGGCCGATTGTGTGCTATTGTTTTGTCTGTAATTATGGTTCTATCCCAGTATAACTTGCAAGCAGAATTTTCCATTATTATTATTATTATTATTATTATTTATTATTATTATTATTGTTATTATTATTATTATTATTATTACTATTATTATTATTACTATTATTATTATTGTAATTATTATTATTACTACTAATATTTTCCTTAATCCTATCATTCATAAGGCGCTTCGCCTATGTTGACGCGATTCAGAGCGTGGATCGTGCGCACTGCTCTATCGCGTCCGGCGGCGGCGGGGGCGGGGGCGGGCTCAGCCCGCGGAGGCGTGAGGCGGGTCGCGCGCGGCGGGAGGCGATCCCGTCGCCCGGTGACCCGCCGCCCACGCGGCCGCCCGCGACGCAGCGGGACGCACTTTCTAATTAGCGACCCCTATTCAATTAGCCCCCGAGAGAGGCGGGCCATGAACCTCGTAAAGCAACGCAACGCCCCGCGCCGCACGGGCCTACGTAAAACACCCAAGCTCGCATTAATTAGAAGCAGTGTAAAATTAAAAGAATCCTACGGGACGTTAGCCGCCCAATTAGTCTGTCCCGGCGGATGAATGAGGTTCATAATCCACGGCGTCGAGATGTCTAAATATGCATTAATTTCGTGTGTGGCAAGGCCACCCTTGCGTGTCTGGTACGTGTGCACTGCTTTCTGTTTTTGGCGCTTTCGGGTTTATTCCATTACGTGAGTCTTGTTTCTTATAGAATGTCAATCATGTAGATTTCCTCATTCATTTCTCACTCGTGAAGTCAATTCTTGGCTTTCTGAAGATGCGGCGATAATCTGACGGTGCACCAGTAAGAAATGAGATTAGAATTATTATTTAATATAACAATCAATTTGGTATATTTGTAATTTTTACCCTTACTTTTTTACTTTTAATTGTGCGCGAAACACGGTTTTTCGTTCTGGTTTTCCGTGTGCAAAACATCTACTTTTACATACAAGCTAAAATGGCGGCTTTGGTGGTGTAACGGTTGCTATAATGCGCTCTTATACTGAGTTTTCGGGTTCAAATCCCATCGAAGCCGATTTTTGAGGACGAAAAAATCCTTCGTACGCCTTCCTTCGCAGGAGAAGCCATCTGTCCCATGTTTTATATCTACTGCAATTAAATATCTTCAAGCCTAAAAAAAACGCTTGAGATGAAACCGTCTATTTCGTCCCTCGAGTGCGCGAAACATCGCAAAACTTGTGCGAAAAATCTGGGTGTTAAAAAATAGTATACGCAACATGTGCACGAGGTGATTCGCGGTTTTGTCTTCTGTTCAGTTTGCTTTTTGTAATTTCTTTTACTAGTCCATAAAATAAATAAATCTATTTTTTAATATATTCAATGTTAGCAGAAAACAAGCCTCATCTCGCTTTCATTTACATCATTTCTCTGAGCTAAAAACGAATACCTGGAAGCACTTTGGACCATCTTCCAGTTGCCGCATCTTTGTTTGAATAAACAGCGTACGATTCTAATAAATTTCAGTGAATTGTTTTTAAATGATAAGATACTCATTCATTAACAACGCATTACTTCTCAATTTCCATTCAAAGCGTTGGTCAGGGCTGCTCTGCTCAGAGTGCTTGGGCGCAGGTGTAAATTGGGGCGTGCCGTGGAGGTGCGCGCGCGTGAGGGCCCAATCGCCCACGCGGCAGAGGCGAAGGCCGCGTCCCCTCGCCCCCCTGCCCCGCCCACCCACGCTAAAGCTGGACGTTGCAGCGAAGGTCAATATTTGCGGCTGGAAGTCGAGACGCTATTTTTACCGGCGGCGGCGGAGGCGGCAGCCGTCGCCTGGCGCAGGGGCCAAGGCGCGCGACAGAGGCGCAGCTTCGCCCGTGGGGCTGGACTTGACGGGGGGCTGAAGGCGATGAGCACAGAGGCTCCCACACCATAAGGGCTCACATAAAATTATTCGTTAAATACCAATGGTCCAATTTTAAAAGGTGTCTAAATGAAATAAAATGTTTAATATCGAGAATTAAATTAATTTTTAAACAATAAATATTTTAATGAATTCATAATATTTTTATTTTAACTTCTTACAAACTATCATATTTTTAATAATATAAATTTAAAAATAGTAAGTTTCGAAAATGTTTTTAAAGTTTGAAAAAATTCACAGAAAAATAGTAACCGCCATGCTCAAAATAAATTACTTACTGATGACATTGTATATGATAAAGTTAATATTAGAAGAAGAAGAAGAATATTAGAAGAAGAAAAAAGAAAATTGTGAAGTGTGTTAAATGAAAATTAAGACACATTTTCAGCATTAATTCGTTTAATATTAGAGTGAAAATGGTTCCTACCGAACTTCTAACCTGAGACTTCCAACCAGTAATTACGTCCTAGTTACAAAGGAGACTGCACTCTTAACCTTCCAGTAATACCTAAGCTAAGGAGTTATTTGCGAACAGTTGTGTCATGTGATCTTTGATTAGTACTTATTTATTTATCAATTCAAGTTTCTAACGACAGTTCAGAAATAATTAAAAATGTGTTCGCAAAACTACATAGATTTTTGCGTATCTTTTGGCACCCCAGCCTTCGACGCAGCGTCACCCGGACAGCCCAGATCATGACTCTGGCCGCGGAAGCCTACGATATTATATTTTGGGCGTAACAGGGTAAAGTAACTTTTCCAAATGGCATGTAATTTTCAATTATACGGAAATACGTGATGTTATTAATACACATTTTTACTCCACAAGCTATATTTTCGAAAACATTTCCTAATGGCCGACCTGGATGGCCGAGGTGGCTAAGAGCGAGTACCGACTCAGCGCTTCGGTCCGAAGGGTCGCGGGTTCGAGTCCCGCCTTGGGCATGGCTGTTTGTCCCTTGACTTTGTGTGTGTGTTGTCGCGGAGGGCCTCGCGTTCTGCTGACCCCAGATCAGAGGAGCCCGCAAGTGTTTGTCTAGTGTATGGTCGAGTATGCGTCCCTTCGGGACGTAAAGGACAACCGGCTGTCGGCTGGATAAAAGCCCTAGGAAAAAAAAATTTCCTAATGTTGATAATTTAAAATACCCGGGCTTTGCTTCGCAATGCAACCCGCAAAGCAACTGCTTCCTGTAGCAACGATCATGCAGTACTCAAAAATTACGTGTGTAGATCTTAAAACATTGTTGTTTTTTACTCTAAAGGTCTTAACATACGTTCAAGTCATACTTGTAGTCAACAAAATGATACCTTTTGGGTCTTTTTTTTAGGTCTGCATGATGTTAAAATTCAAAATTAGTTCACTAATAACACTGATTGTCATTTCCGTAGTTCGTATGTTCGTTGAGGAGTTTTCCTTTTATATTCACAACTTTTTTCTCTGTTTGTATTTTATTTGAGGTATCGGTATAGAATGTATGAATTGTACTTTGTTTTGAGATTTACCAATACATTTGAATTATGAATAAATATTAGTAATGAGCGATTTTAAAATTTGATATCAAGAAAATTTCACTCCCGCTTATTATAAACTCTTATTTTCGGCAAACGATAGTACGAGTTGATGTGATATTACAGGCGTCAAAATAACCAAACTCAATCCCTTCACTCCCTTCGCGTCTAATGAAATAAGAGCTTAATAAAACGTTTGCTGATTATAGCTACTAATTGTACAGATTTCGAGTATTATAAATTATTTTAACACCAGAAAATGAAGATTTAGAATAAGAAAAAGGTTTGCACAGGTTCAAATAGTCCACAAAATTGCACACTATTTGTCTTAAGTCTGTTTAATTACTCCCTGGGGAGTAATTTCCTATCAAATAGTAACGCATTTACGAAGTTTTTTGTTAACGGCGTCTTATAGATTGTAGATAACTGTCAGCTGCCGTTGACTTATTATGTAAAGAGGGGATAGAAAAATACAGCAATTTATAGACATAAGTATGGAGTGCAGAGATTCGAAAGACCGACTCATGTCACTATGGATGCGGGGATGCCAAGTGAGCTGTTGGGGAAGGAGAATGGATCCATGACACGACGTGTAATGACATTTTCTTTGGAGAAGTTACTACGGATCAAATACGTTTATGTAAGGGACGCAAAATTGACGATAATTTGAATGCAGTGTCTACTGCTCAAGAGAATTATTGCAAGTACGTAAGTATAAGACGTTTTATGATCAAATTAAAATGAACAATATATCTGATTTTGTACTTTATTTGATATTGCAATTTGTGTTTCATGAATTCTTTCGATACATGTTTCAACTTACAGTTAATTTAATAAGAAAAAAGCCTACCTTGGGGCGCAGGGGTTGCGAGCAGCATCCAAGAGCACGCGAACGAAAATTGTCGGTTAAAACAAGCGCAAGGCATGACGTTTTACGCATGTGATGTAATTGTCTTCAGCATCCAATCTGAACGCTATTCCTCTTTCATCATCAATCTGTCATCACATTTCCCCCTTATTACCATCCTTCATACAGCGAAAACCAAACAAATCTCCATGGCTATCGCATTCCCCAAAAGAGGGAGGATATAAAGGCTTACTCCTCTTTTACGCCTACTGTTAAAAATGAGAATGGCTGTCGCATAATCACAGGCAACGTAAAACAAATTAATTATCTGAAGAGCTTTGTATTTTATTCCAATTATATTAGTAATATATTTACTTCATATACTACTAGCTGCCCCGTGGGTAGCTCACTTGTCACAATCTCGCTTTCCATGACGCAATACCGGGTTCGATTCCCAGGCGGGGCAGATTGTACTGAGTCCTTTCCTTGCAATGTCCCAGCATCTGTTGCTGTGTGACGACGAGATAGCTCACTTCTCAGGGAGAAAACCAGAATACGGCGTAGGGATGTCTCTGTGCTAACCACACTACTCCTTAACCCACGTCCGCAAGGCCGGGACTCCTCTGATAGGCCTTGGCCCCGTCAGAAACTGTTGTGCCAGTACAGACAAATATACTATCTGAAGTACCCTGCATTATAGGTATTTATCAGTCCCAATTCTCTATTAGAGAGGAAAAGGCATGAATTCTGTGTATAGTGTACACCCGCCGTATCCTCTCCTGATCGTTTCTGGCCTGCGTTGCCTCGTCCCTTCCCCGCCTCGTTCGACTCACATGCCCCATCGCACCTACTCACCCTCCCCAGCTCCCCCTCTGGCCCCGCCCCGCCCTCGCCCCTGCTGCGATTACGAATACAACGCTGCATACTCTCATTCAACTTCCAGTCACAATTTTCACATTTACTCAAAGCGTAATTACTTTATAGGAATGAATCAAGAAGTAAAACGGAAAACAATGAAAATTTAAGAGGAAATTTTATGAGCTTCAAAAATGTTTAATTCACTTTGATGAATATTATCAACGTTTTCGTGATGATCACAAAAATTTGAAAGAGTGCACACTGAAATTTAATTTTAAGGGGTAGGAAAGTGAACTGTAAGGAGTTTTACAAAGCCTCATGTACACAGTAGTTTTTTCTTGTTAGGAGCTCACGTGTAAAAATGTCATTAAAATCGGAATAAAACCGAAGATGAAAAAGACAAAGGAGCAAACGTTGCTCTTTATGTAAGAGAAAAAATAAATTTGAAAAAATGTACCCGAAGCTGTAGCCGATAAAACGCCCTACCTTTCCGTGAAAACCGCGTCGAAACCAATTGTGTCGTTTCCGAGATTACCATAGACAGACAGGCAAAAATCGTAAAAAACGATGGAAATGTTTTTTATGTCAACTAAATAAGCATGTCAGTTTATACAATAAGTTATTTTGAAATCACAAAAAGGATCTCCAATTTTTTAAATTTAGATTACGTCTTCTTATATTCGAAGAAGCACTTTAACTTCAAAATTCGTAGGTTCAAAAGAGACGTGCATATCAAGTTTTGAAATAAATTCACCAATGGGGAAAACCTAGAATTGAAATTTCGTGCAAACCTACTGCATCATCCCACCCAAACAATGTACTATAACTTCTAGGCGGCGTTGCCAGCCTCCACGCTCCCCAAGGGCAACATCCTTCGTGTCTGGAAACGTCGATCTTAAATAGGGTATTGTTTCTGCATTCGCCTTCGCATCGGAGCCCGCGCCGCGGTTGCCGTCACGAGCGCTGCCACCCGCGTCGCTCACAGCCGCCGCCGCCGCCGCCGCACAGTGGGCGCAAGTACGCGCGCACGTCTGCTAAAAGAATGCCAATAAAACGGCGTTTTAGTTATTTAGTCAAAAACTGTATGTGACGTATGGGGGAGAAAAATCATCTGCGCACCCTTTTTTTGAGTTTCAGAATCCCTTCCCAACAATTTAACTATTAATAGTTAAAGATAATACTTAATAATTAAAGATGAAAAATAGTAATAATAATAATAATAATAATAATAATAATAATAATAAATTTAAAAAAGCGAGAGATTAACATTTCAAAAACTAGATATTTTCGTTTCGTGTTACGGGTCAGATATTCAATCTAAGATCTAAAGGAAGGTTTTAAAAACAATTCGAAATTTTAGATGGCGCCACCTCACATTTAATTACTTTCATTATGGTCATTTCGGATCAATCGGATCAACTAACGGTCGGCTATGAATTTCTAAAGAATAAATATGATTTGTTTTGTATTTTATTTATTACATAACTTTCATGCATCATTTTAGTTTACTAAGTAGTATTTGTAGATATATTCTTTAAAAGTGAGAAACTATGTATCAATTAGTTTTTCTAACATGCATTCAAATTCGGAATCATTCCAAACCTTTCAGAACATTTGGAAAATGTTACCATTTACACAATTGCAATGAAGTGTAAAATGGATTTTCTGCCATTTTAAACATTTTTATTAAAAATGCTGTAACTTTTACGGTGGCAAGTGGTGGCAGTTATATTTAAGTTTAAAAGTCACCTCTTTAAATGGTCATTGTATTTATCCATGCCCAGAAAAGTGACCACAGTTGAAGTAAGTCGCGAGATCGCTCAAGCAGATGGGAGGAGTGAATGTGTTTGTTTCTCCGGTGCCCTTTTGCAGCTCCGTCAGCCCACTGTGGGCGCCGCGCGCGGGTTTGTCGACCCGGGTGCGAAGACCGCGCTCCACGCGAGTCCGCGCGCGTCCGTTGAGTTTGGCCGCGCCGCGTCGGCGGAACGAGCAGGCCTCCACCTCCTTCCGGTGGCGAAGACGCGTTCAGTGACTTCCTCTGGCCTAAGTGGATGTAGGTTGAGTGAATGTTTCGACATTTCTGCCACATCTGCGGTCGCTTCTGGAATTTATGTGTCGCCGTGACTAAATCCCTTCCACTTGAATGCAATTTACACTTTTCCAATTCTGTTTATTTCTACTTTACTTCTACAGTTTGCGAGGAGCCCTCCAACGATGATGATTTCCTTCCTGTGATACAGATGAATATTGCGACTTCCTCTTGACCAAGTACTTGTGGGTTGTGATTTCTTTAGATTTGTCCTATATCTGCAGTCATTTCTGGAATTTCTGTCACTTTGACGAAATCCTTTCCCCTTTAAAAAAAATCCATTTTTTTCAAATCTGTTAATTTGTACTATAATTCTACACATTACTTAAATCGCTCAAATGGCTGTGATCTCCTGATGGAAAAAAATGCGTTCTGTTTCTTCCTTTTGCCAAAGTGGTTGTAGGTTTAGTGATTTTTTAAAAATACTTCTGCTTCCTCTGCATCGTTTCTAGAATTTCTGTGTCATCTACATTAAATCCCTTCCACTTGAATGGAATTAGCATTTTTTTCAAATCTGTTTACTAGATCACCACTTCTACAGATTGCAAAAAACTCTCAAATGGCGGTGATGTGCTTCCAGTGGCAAAGAGCACTTTGTGTCTTCCTTTTGCGTATGTGGTTAATTTTTTTTATTTAGATTTTTGCCATATCTGCTGTCGTTTCTGGAATTTTGGTGTCACCTAAACGAAATCCCTATCCACGTCAAGAAAATTAATGAAATAAGTTTTCCAAAACTTTTTATTGTACTTCATTTCTGTATTTCGCGAGAAGTGCTCAAACGGTAGAAATCTCATCATTTTTAATTAAATTTTACTTGTTTCACAATCTGTTTATTTTCTATGTATTTTTACAGAAATGTTAAGCAAACTCTTCTAGATAATTTACTTGAGTGTAAATGTTTCTCAACATTACCTTTCCTAATTTTTGTACACAAACCCGTACGTTTTAGTTCGTTGTTTAGTATGGTTTCTTCCCCGCTGCTGGTAGTGTGATTGCGAGTTGATCTGGTTGACTTTCCAGGATTTCTGATCTGCTTTTTGTGATATTATTTAAAGTATATTGTGAATCAATTCATTGTTGATGAACCACAATGTACTTGTTACTGATAGAAGATGTCTAGACTGGATTCGTTAAAGAATGTTGATGTTGGAGATTTGGCTGAGCCCCAAAGTCGAATGCTATAAGTAAAATTTTGCAATGTTAAATAGATACTTTTCGTGCAAACGTTTGTTCTAGTTCACAACATCCTTGCGATAATTTTTTATTCCCAAAACGTTAGCAAACTTAGTTAAGACTCTACAACTAAAACTTCGTAGGAATGAAGAGTCTTGATTTAATTCCCGACGATGATAGATGTTTGACATTAGCAACGTGGTTGACGCCATGGTCTGGATGAGGACTTTAGAAATCGTGTGCCTCATTAGGTCATTTCTGCGATTTCCTCCCATTAATTGCAGGTAAACAGTTTCTCTCGCATTCCTATACAGATTCAGACAGATTCATGCATGCATTAACAACGGGAAACGAACCCAGCGCGATTTTTCCTTCCCCATTCAATCTTCACTTCCCAATCTCAGATCCGGACAATAGACTGAGAGACTACATGACCGAAGGCGAGCCCATGAACTAGAAAGACGCCGGTATCGTAATACTTCGATTACATAGCTAGATCAAGGCCGGAAATGGACTGAAACGCCATCGGAAAGAAGAAGAAACATCTTTATAAGTGATGTAAATGATTGTCTTTTCAACGAAACTGGAGAGTCATTGGCAATATAAACAAGCTTACTTGGCAATTTATTGTATGAACTTGGTAATTTTTTTGTATTTACTTGGTAATTTACGTGTAAGAGAAAGCTGATAACCCCCAACTCATTGGTTCTGGGAAATCGACGGAAATTTATCATTTTTTCAGGCGCAAAAAACCAGAGATGTAATAAAGGTAACTCTATCTCAGCTCAGTTAAATTAGTACGTACCTCTTCCCCAAAGCTACGTATAAAAATTTTTTATATACAAAACATTATACCTATCTTGGAGAAAAAGTTTAACACGATGTATTTGCCTGGGTTGTTGTCAAAAATATTCGTTTAACCTAATTCTTATGTTACATCTTTTATTTTTCAAATTACTAACCTTACCTGAATCCATGTAAATAATAGTTGCGTTAGTAACATGAACATTTGGTATCTGAAAAATGTGTGTGGAAAATTGATAACCTGAACACAGTTCAGTTTCACAAATCCACGAAAATATTATTCCTCCACTAGAAAAGCAGAAAACTTTACTTGTTAATACCTCTATCTGTCAACTAAGTCAATTTCGAGAACTATTAAGTTCTTAAATCTCGTCACATTTATTGGGTAATGCTGCAAACGCATGATAACCCAAAATGTGAATTGAGAACTTTCTCATTACGCTCTACGTATACGTAATATGTAAACATAAAAGTAAGAAATAAACAATCGAACGATTGAATTAAATGTGTGCGACCGACCACACGTTCTTCATTCAAAACGATTTAACGCACGTACCACGGCCAGATGTCCAGCATTCATCCCCGGACAATGAAAACCGAGGTTACGTCCTCTTCAACCCTCAATTTGCATGTCAATTTCCTTCGCATCTCTTCTGATCGTTTTCTATTGTGGCATCGTCATTCGCCCCTCACCGCAGACGTTATCGCTCAAGCTGTGGCCCTATTGTGCAGTGGCGCCGCATCCGGCCTCGAGAGGAGAGAATGGATAATCCATCCTTCGCCGCGAGGCTTGCGGGCTAGTGGTGCGACAACAAAACATCGATGTTCAGAATTAAAACTTCGATGTTAATAATACATTGGCAAAAAAACCATCGATGTTTTAAAGCTGGTTTAATAGTCTACAACATTAAATTCGTGAACAACAAAATTTAGTTTGAAAGTGGCCGTGTACATCAATTTATAATTAAAATTCAACCCAAAAGAAAGTCATAAATCGCCTCTCCATTTGCAAAATTCAATGAAAGATGAAGGAAATACTTGGTATCAGGATCGTCTCTTGCGAGGGAGAGACTGCTCGATGGCAGAATCATAAAACGCGTTCGTTTGGTTCAAACACATAATCAGAATATTCTTTTAATTTCCATAATCATTTTTAAGTTTAGTTTCCTTCACATAATCAGGTACCCTCAGTTATTTCATATTTTAACTTGTACAAAATTGAGATTATGAGATTGTTTCATCCACGAACAAAACATCGAGCACTAAACATCAATATCCATATTAAATTACCATTAGATTCAATACATCGATGTTTAAAACAATTAGTTCAACCACGACATCTGCTAATCGCAAGTTTAGCCTCCACCTCCACCTATCCTACTACACGACAAACACCTACCACTGATGTACCACAGCTTTTGATTAGCCACTAAAGAGGCGCCGTAAGAAAAATCGGATAGAAAAAGCGTTTTAAAATTTTTTTCTCATCGCCGTAATTTGGGCATATCAAATGTATTGTTAAAGGGTGTTAACTAGAATAATCAATATTATTTTCAAAGTTTCGAAGTTTCTCATCGATGTTCGTTTGTGATTTGAGATTTGTGCAAACAACACACGTAAATTGTCCTTTCCAAATACATACACAATAGGCATATTTTGAAAATAATATTATTTTTTGCAGTTTTGTTCAATATATGGATTATTAAAAATAGTAGTTTTTATTTTATTTGTGTGTTGTTCTCATTGTATAATCGTTTTATGAATTACAAATTATTGTATTGAAATTTGACCTTTTACTATTTTTACTAGTTCAAGAACTAACATCTCCATTGACTTCAGCACCCGTTTTCTTACTTTTCAAATCCAAAAAGTCGCACAATTTACTCCCAGCAATTACCTTTCTTCTCCTCATATGTGTGTCTTTGATGATCACAAACACAACAATGCTTGCCAGCCATTTCAGATCACCCACGTTGCACAATTGTGAGCTGCCAGACGATGGTGTCAGAAGTCGAAACGAAGGTGAGAGAAGCCACTGGTTACCCAAGCTTCGTTGCGATATCGTAAGGTATCGTCTTTGAGAGAAGAATAGCTGTCATTTTTTGTTCTTCGCTGACCCTGCTGCGGCAACAAAGTGATAATGTTTCCTTGCGAAAGTGTTTGGAATTGGAATTCATCTCTTGGCACCATGAGTAATACCTTGGCTGAAACATGGTTGGTTTCGTGATCAAGATTGGTTAAGCTGAAGTGAAAGGTGGTTAAAATTCTGTTTCTGCTGACCTTAGGAGAGTAATGTTGCTTATTGTCAGTTTGAAATAAAATCGCAGGTAATTGAGACAATAAATACAGATCAAGTTTACTTATAATGTCCCAAAAAATGCTAACAACAGTAGCTAGATGAAATTAAACTAGTGCTGTTATATCAGCACATACTTTCACGCATTATTTGTAACGGATTTGCAATATTATCCCACTACATGCAAAAAGTCTACGCTGCAAAAGTATTTTCAGCTGTCAAACATGGTATCTCCGCGTCGAGACTCGAACTCAGATTCATGGAGTAAAGTGCGCTATGCGTTTTACTGCTAGATGATGCAGTCGCTCCGTTGTGCTCATTTATGCCGAGGGTTAACTAGTGGTGTTACAACAGCACATACTTTCTCGCGTCATTGAAAACAGCTACTTAATATCGAAATATTACATTTTCTGCGCCACTAACACCTCAGCTATTTCTTTAAAACATCCAATTCAACCAAGTGGCAAGCAACGCACTGTTGCCTGCGCAGCGTTGTCAAAACTATGTATATTCTCTTGGCGAATAATATCAATTCTTGGCACAAACGCTTACTTTCAGCTGTTTACAGATTAAAACTTGTTTATGGGTTAGTCATAGTACATCATACATACTTAGTAAATGGTTCTAATGCTAATAAACTACTTAAATTACTAGTATTCTACGATTTGTAATGTTAAGATAATTTATTACCGCCTTTTTATGTATTGACAATGTCTAAGCGAAGCGCAGGAAAATAAAACTTTAAGCTAGTATGTTTCTTACATAGAGGAAGTAAGTAGAACTAGACTGTTCACGGGCGCTAGTATTTTCGTTGTGGATTGAAAGGGCGGCCCTACACCATTTTATTGGCAATAGTGTGAGCATACTATGACTATAAGAAGTGATTATTTGGTCGTGAGCGTTTTTTCTGGAGTATTACAGTATTATATACCTAGAGTATTGTGTATTATGTATTGCAACTCAGGTATTAAAATGGTGATTTCCTGTACAACAATAAATTGCAGCAATTGGCATAACAAAGAAAGAGGCATTTTGTTCTGTCGGTAAGCGTTTGAACATATTGAATATATTACAGCGTAATATATTTCTTCCGTATTTAACTTTATTTCTATTTCACAGTATCCCTCTTGCGAAGAAGGACCTTTGCGAGGAGTGGGTACGAAATATCAGAAGATTGGGGTTTAAACCAACGTGTCACCATGCCAGATGCCCTGACCATTTTCGAGAAAGCTGTTTTTAAGCAGCTTATGTTAGTACAAAAAAAATGAAACCTGACGCTGTATCTACAAAGTTTGGTTTATTTTGGTTAACACATTTTATTAAGTTATGTACAGTTTTTTAGTTTACTGTTTGTAAATGAATTTATATTTGTACACGAGGCCCAGCATCCAACTTTAGTTGTGGTTTTATCGTACAATGTGTTAAGAGGCTATGAATGAATCCTTGTTGTGTGTTAATTATGTATAAATACTTGGACGATATTTGTGGTGAAAGCGAAATACTGAGTAATGTGAATTATATTTTTTTTGCACTGAAAAATGACAGATTGAAGCACTATTATCGGGAGCTTGTTGAACAATGTATAGCTTTTATTGGAAGGAGCTCGGACTCAACTATCAAAATTAGGCCAGCAGGGGCATTGCACCATGCTCGGTGGATGGCAAAAGCAATTTATTCCTTCAAAATGTTCACGTTTAGAGTGCAGTTGGATTTAAAAGTGTGGAAAGGAAACAGTCTGAAAAACATGCTTGTTTCTTAAATTTACTAAAACTATCGTCTTTCCTTTGCATATGATATACTTATGCAAATGATTAGAAAAAAATTTAAAAAATGATAATTTATAGCTAAGTTCCAAAATCAAAATATTACTGGGTGCTACAACAATGTATACCAATGTATAGTAAACATTAAAATAAATGCACAGAACTGTTGCAGTCATTTTGAAAGTATATTTAAAGTGAAGGTGATTGAAAGGCGGGAAAAGTTGTTTTTTTTCTGCAGCCCAGTGGTCGAAAAAATCTGAAAACCATTCACAACAATTTGTGTTTTAAGAGGCAGCTTTAAGATTTTATTCGAGGTTGTTTCATGGTTCTAAAATACATTAAAAATTAGGTTTTGCTGTATTGTTTCAAAAATATTTTTTGTGTTTGAATTTGGGACTGAGAAAATATTAATATTTTTTCTGATAACTTAAATCGTTTTCTTATTTATCATATTTTTCAGTCAGATAAAATAGTGTTAAGTTGGCGAAAAAAAATTAAATAAGAAAACACGTTTTTGGCTGTAGATGGGTATGGGTGGTGGGACGGTGGGTAAGAAACCTTTCAAAAATATTATTTTTATGTTATAATTATAATGTAACCACTCATAAGTCATTTGGTTTAGGGGAACTTTTTCCCATCTTTTCCGGGGGTACCCTTTAAGTCATAAGGAAGCTCCCGGTTGGATGAGTGTTACCTCTCCTTCCAGTTCGTGACCTTGAAGGACAACTATGTTAAAATCAGGGTATATAAAAGCAGCAGAACAATATTGCTTTTATTCTGATGCTTTATTGATCATGTCGACTACCCTGTGTACCTGTTCTGTTGTGAAATGTCTTTTGCGGAAGCCAAAGGAGTTACGCTCTAAACATCATGCTATTGTCAGCAATGTTTCTCTTAGAGCACGAGAGAAAAAAAGGGGCAAATTAAATGGATTATCAAATAGGTTTCGAATAATTTCTAAAAGGTTAATTTGGGAACACAGCAGCTAAATAACAGCTGTATCTTATCACCACCACTATGTTCAACAACAATGAGCTTCTCAATTATCGATTGCGTCATTGTTGCACAAATTTCAATGGAGTTTTGCGGAGTTTTGCAAATTGTAGAATAGTGAAATTGCGAGAAATTAAAATTAGAATTAATATTGGCATTTTCAATAGAAAATTATAATTAAAATTAAATTAATTATTTTTCATTTCATTCATTCGATTTTTCTCGTTGCCTGCTGGTGTGGCACCTGTATATATTTCATTGATTTCAAGCAGAAATTACGCAAAACGAGTAGTTTTTTCAAACAATTGTACTTGTCCTTTCAAGTTTTGTACCTAAATTTCAAGCGCAATTTACGAGAAAACTATTAACTTTTACAAAAATTTGTACACACCCGTTTTTAAAGAGCTAATTTAGTACAACAGACTTTGAGGAAAAAATCTCTATATTCAACTTGTAGTTTAAATTTTATTTTATTTATTTATTTTCGTAATTTTTGAAAAATGAGGGATTTTAATGAAAATGAGACCTCCACCATTCTCTTAAATGTACTTCGCAGTATATAACAACAACAAAATTTAAACAAAAAGTTGGGAACCATTTTTTTTAAATGACCGAGAGACTTCATGTAAAGTACTCCTCAAAATTAAAATATGGGTTTCAAAATCAAAAGACGCGACATCAGCCATAACAATTGGGGATTATCAATTTTGGGGGAAATAGGCTGAACGGTTTAAGGGCTACCATTGTGCACAGACGGGCACACGGACAGATAGACGCTTTGCCGCCAATCAATTTTTCGGTATCAAGGACGCACAAAACATGAATTCTGGATCCACCACGTGTTAGAGGATTTTTTTTGTATACGTAGCAACTGGATTTATCCACTTTATCGTTACCAGGGTCCGGCAATAAGAGTTTTTGTGACGAAAATTCGCAGTTTTCAATACTTCGCCTATTACAATACTTTTCTTACGTTAGTAAGTGCGAGAATGTAAAAACTAGTGGTGCTAAAACAGCACATACTTTCTCTCCCCTAGCAACGGTTACTGGGGGCTAGTTCATTTAATACTATTTATACCGCTATATCTAATACTATATATACTGCAATTTCTCTCAGAATGAACACATCTCAGTCATCATGTTTATAAAAATCATTACAAATTGTACTATATTAGGTGCGCACTCATTGGTATGCGGTGAGCAGACTCACAAGGTCTTCCGCGAGAACACACATACAAAGACAAAGGACAAAAAGCATGACAATGGCGGGCCTCGCACCCGCGACCTTTCAGGTCTAGGCGCTAAGTGAACACAAACTCTAGCCTCCTCGGCCATGCAGGTCAGTGACAGTAATATAATTGCATTTCATTCAGCTAAATCATGTCCCAACAATGAGACGTAATTTACAGAACTACAGCTGCCGTCTCGCGGGGCGAAATGCAATTGTCGCATTCCAATCAAATATACCCTGAAGGCTAGCAATTTTTCTTTCATATTACATTTAAATCATATTTTAAGAGAGAACACCTAATTGGGCTAATTTCAATTAAGGTTTACGGATTCCCTGAAAGAAAATACATCAATACATTGAGAAGGCAAATACATTCATCGCAACACGAAAAAAATGGATTATCAAATAGATTGCAATTTTGTAGAAACAAAAAAGATTGATTTGTAAACATATAACAAAAGCTCGAATGTAAGAAACTTAAAAAATAATTGTAACGTACGTAGCATTCAACTGTCACAAACACTTCTCAAATTGCGTTCACGAAGCGCATAAGATTTGAAGCGGGCGACCAAGTTTGACGGCAAATTACACACAAAATACTCATATTTCCGAAACATTGAACTTGACCTTATTTGAAAATCTGTTTTTCAAGAACATATTTAATAAAAAAACTATCTTCGTACTTGTAGTTGTAGGAAGACTTAGAAATATTTTCAAACAGAAGTTGAGTTTTATAGAATTCGTTGTGCAGCTCTTTCCAGTTGTTATCTCTCGGAGACTACCGCCGAGGCTGAAGTTACATCACAGATGAAAGTTGCGAAAACGCTTGGCTTTAACACGGGCAGCAATGCAGTCGTTCTGAAATCAGAATCGCAATAGCGCCATATTTATACATGATTCTTAATGACATTAACACACTAAAATAAGTTGTGGCGCCTCAAAAGCACATACTTTATATGATATTTATAATGGATGCGAATGATTATAACTATATAATTAACCCCAAAATTGTTTCTACCAGCAAAATTTATTCGTCATGGATGAGATTCGATCTTAAGTGCACAAGTTTCCCCAGCAGTCATCTTACCTATTACACCACAGACACTCGTATGGCACACCTCTCTCACAAAGATTTTAAATCATCACATATCACAGATTTGACTAATAAAGAACGTGCGGCGTCTAGGTGCTTGTGTTGACTACAGACGGACAGGCAGACGTTTTGTGGTCAATAGATTTTTGGGTAGCAAGGACCCACAAAACATGGATTCTGTCTACAAACGTATTGGAGGAAGTAATTCACTGCGGCTCGGCGCATGATTACAATACTTTCTCTTCTTACGACGTAATTACCAGAAAGTAAGAAAAATTTGCTTTTCGTTGTTTCTATTCAACTAAAATTTACAATCAATTTCAAAGGTGAAATAATCAGTAAATAGTATAATGATATTTATTACGAATTTAAAATGAAATACAATAAGAAAGGAGCCTTCTGTTCTTTACATGGTATTTTTCACAAATCTATAAGAAAAACATAATAATAACATTATTTCAACAATATTCGAATATTATTGTTGAAGGTCTATGAGAAAAACAGTTAATGCCGAGCCTTGGTAACGAAAAAATTGATAGCTTCTGATGTTAAATAATGAAAAAAATCCGTTAACTCGTGTTCCCAGGAACGAATGTTATGTGGGTCGTTGATACAGAAAAATCGAATGACGGCGAAAAACCTGTCTGTTCGTGAGTCTGTACGTCTGTCTATACGTCTGTCTGTCCGTCTCTCTGTCCGTCTGTCTGTCTAGTACAGCAAACAGCTAATAGTATGTGTTCCTATTTTTAATGGTAATGGTTAAACAAGAGGAACAAATAGTATCTAACTCTCGGTTTTAACAGGAGCCTTTGAAAAAAAAAAATAATATACAGCTATTCGGTTGCTCAACATCCCTTTGATAGAAAAGCAGAAACTATCGTTTCGACGTAATGCACCTTGAAAAATAATTTGTTTATAATCAATTTCCTCCCTATTTGATAAATATATCGACTTGCAAATTTCAGGACTTAAAAGAGAATACAAAACCAAAATAAAAGTGTTCATACTCGCCATAAAAAGATGGATTTAGCGTAATTAAATTGGCGACAGAATTTGTTTATTAGCTAAGTGCTTTTTAAGCGTAGCAGGCAAAAGCGTGACATTGGAGAACTGTTTTTTCCGTATGCTTGTGTTAAGTGAAAACAAATGGGGCCATTTTAAGATATTAATTTCTTATAAACAATTACATATATCTCGAGAACAAAATATGATATATTTTGGAATTTCGGAATTTTGCATCGCATTTAAACACCATTCAGATGAGACCAAAAATTTGCAACTTTACATATTTATAAACAATTTCCAACTTTTGCAAATCTAAAGGGGGAGAGTCTCCCGAAGACCCAGAGTCGAAAGTCGTGAATTAACAATTTTGCAACAATTTATAATTGTATAAACAAATTAAAAATATGCACTAGAACGTCCGGGAAGAGTCCGCAAATTGTGCCTGAAATGAACGTATCAAAATAGCAGTTTGACCGGAGTTACAAATCGATTGCGATTTCGAAAAGTTAGACCAATTTTTGCTAAAATGCTAAACATTTACTGGTCTATTGACAGTAATTCTGGACAGAAAACCCCGCTCAGAAATAGTTTTTCGTCGTGGCGTACGCGCAGGCAAAATCTCCCCTTCGGCAGGGAAATATGATATTTCCGCCTCGTACGTAAACGAACTAGCCCTCTCCCCCTGAGTCAGCGTCCTTTCTACCCATTGGAATGTTGCACCAATCAGAAACAACTGTGGTTGTATTTTCTAGCGATTGGTCAACGCGTCCCTCCCCCTGACCGCGGGATGTCCAAGTTTGGGAAGACAGAATTTTGCCGGCCAATTTTTGTGAGGGAAAGTGTACGTACGTATAAGAGAAAGGAAAAATCCATATTTGAAATTACCTGTGAGGAGTGCTGAAAATTTCTTAGTAATTGCTTCCGTAGAATCGTAGGATTAGATCCCGACTTGACATTTTAGCGCTCCTTAGGAAGAACAACTTAAAGCTCAGCACACCCTTCACTATCCAAACAGGTATGCTTTTCAGCTAAAGAGACCTTGATGATAGCAATGGCTCACTTTCGTATTTCCCCACTGCAAATCGTTCTACGTACCACTGCAGCCTCCACACCCGATTCCTCTCGTGAAGTCGCAAGCGACGCTCATGTAGCCGAACCGCACAACTTCCTGGACGTAACTAAGCTGTGTCATGCTCAGTGCGTCATACCACTAAACTGTTCATTCCCTCGCTTTCGCAGTCATTACCCCTTTTCGCCTGCAGTTGGTTACTTTCTGATCAAGTCGGAAGATATGAGTTTTATTTTGTATTATCCTTATTTTTGTCATTAAAAATCAAAGTTACACATATTGTTTTCATATAATTTTTCACAAATTTAATTTTAATATTTCCTCTTTAATATTTCTCATAAAATGCAAAGTATAAAATACTTTTTTCTTACAATAACGAGAGAATCTGCTAGAGGAAGAAAAGGCAGGTTGAGCCAAACTGAGATGCCTTTTGGCGATAACAGTAGAGTTAATGAATGTTTTTCATTTATTATCATTCATAATCAGTGATGATTTAAGTGATGGAAGTGAATCAGTGATGATTGATCTCTTTGGAAATTAAAAATTCAAATCAATAAGCTTATATTACGCTTGAGGGATATCCGTACTACTCGTTTGCTTTAGAAATAAATTGTAAAAGCAGAGTTAGATTCACCATTTAATTATAGGTCATCGTCCTTTGAGGCCACTTCACTAGTAAGACCAGAGACAGCGAAAATGGCTTCCCTTCCTAATCCTCTTACATTGTAAGGGGTATTAGGCACTGAAATGTGGTTTACGACGTTCTTGGAATTATTTATCAAAAATGTATGTGAAGTCATTATTTGTTTTTACCTCCCTTGAAACGATCCAAGCAAAAACGAGGGGGAAATTGATGTCATAGCATTTTGTAAGGATACCACAGACAAAAGAACAAATTTTTTATTTAGTACGAGATAGAATATAATGAAGTATTGTCAGCAAATTTTTATATTACTCTTGCTAAATATTCTGTGTTAGTAACGCTTATTGACCTATTCAATAAAATCTTTTAAACAAAGGTTGATGTGACCTGTTATCTGTTGCAAATAAAAAATACGATATGCCCATATCTTACGTAATTCATTCCTCTATTAAGAGGCAATTAAAAAACAATAATTCGTCATCAGTCCGTAGAATAATATCGTATGTTGCAGCGCCGGGTTCTCGAGCATGAGGCTCCGCAGTCGTCACATTACGAGTAAATGTCGGCCATGGGGTCGAGGGTTGCCCCTTGGCGCAGTGGAGTGAAGTGAACGTGCTGTCTCGTATTAATGTAACTATTAATGCAGTCTCTAATTGCGTTATTATAATGGTTAATTAGGGACCCTGTACCCGCTGAGTGCTTACCTTTCCCTTGCCATGAGAAAGTCCCTGCTTCGATCCCCGGAACAGGTCGCAGTAGTTGTTTTTTTTTTCCTTCTCTAACTTTCATACTTCATTCTGTACACAGTGTTAATTCAGAACTACTATTTAGAAGCACAAACCATCTCCTTTCTCTTCCACTCTGCCCCTTGCAATATTTATACATTACAACACCTTTCAACATTTCGTAGAAAATATTAGTGAGTTGTGGGGAGCGTTTCGAGGACTCGGAAGAGTACGAGCAAATATTCATTGGCTGCAAATGTGTGAATTACAAGCGGTAAATGAAAGTCTTTTGTGAAAAGCACCCGTCATTTTGTATTATCTGCATTAAGTGATAATATCAATTAATTATTGAAAATAATCCTTGCTGAAAGAAATCACACAAAATAGGTATCTTGTGAATTGGTTTCCGGTTATTTTCGATCCAAAAGTCAACAAAATGGATACTCATAAACCCAGAAAGGCGTGTGAATCCTCTTTAGTAAAAGTTAGGGAGCATCAAAACCTCCTCTTCATCCAACAATGTCTTCACTACTCTACGCACATTTTCTAACCACCACTTATCCTTTCATTATATACAGAAACGATTTACAAACAGCTAATGCGTTGAGTTATTTCCTATTGCTCCACTAGTAACCCACCGCCGTTGCTCCTCTTCGCGGGTCATGGAATCGCACACACGGGCGTCAGACAGCCGCGTGCGGGCGTGATTCATGGCCCATAATGGATAGGACCTCTCATGAGAGCACAGCCCCCCCGGCTGCTCTCCACCACTTTCGCTCTGCTCGCTGGCTCACGACCGGCCCGCGACCCTCCGCAGCGCCCAGAGTGATTCTTCCTCGAACATCAATTAATGCCTGACGGCTGATTTGAATGAGAGATGCGGAGGTGCTGAGGTGGTTTCTGTGACAAGTACAAAGTCACGATACGAATTGCGCAGAGAGCCGCTTCTCTCTTGCCCCGCGTCGATTAGCTTTCTGGGTGCTTCCAGAGCCGTCAGAATAATAAATACAGGGACAGGTACACGGGAAAGTTTTACGAGTGGCGCTGTTAGGTTCAATTAGTTGGAACAAAACTGTGTTCGTATTTCTTCTTTTTTTGCAGCAGGGTGACACCACACTACATCCACAATTAAATAACCACGGTTTCAATAGTCTCTTTACAATGAAAAAAGTTTAAAGAAAAATTCGAAGTCATTGTTAGGAGAATTTTTTAAACGATCCAGGGGCTTCCTTTCTGGAAACATCGAATACAAAGAATTCTTTTCAAAATCGCAGAAAAGGTGATAGCGAAGTATTTCATTTAAGCAGAAATTCCACGACACGTTTGGACCCAGATAGAGAGATACAGGTAGGCAGAAAAGTAAACAAACAGAACAGACAGACCAACACATACATGTTTGAAAAAAAGCTTTTCCGTATGTATACAAGAAAAAAATGAGTGTTATAAAAATTACATCATAGATCTCTCTATAAAATATTAGAACGAAAATTAGCAGTAAATAACAGGCGCAATATTTTTTTCCCTTCCTGAGGCTTTTCCAGCATCAGGGGATATTAATTTCGACTATACGCTCCGGGTATCCACTACATCCCTCATGGGGACAAATTAACCTGTACACTGCACACTGGCACACTTGCGGGCTCCTCAGCCTCTGGTAAGTAGACTCACAAATCCTTCCGCGACAACACACACACACACATAGAAGACAAGGGACAAACAAGCCCACGATCCTTCCGACCGAGGCGCTGAGCGACCTCGGCCATCCAGGCCGGCAGGTGTATGGCATTCATTGCTATGAATAATTTTCATTATTTAGTAAAATGTTAATATATCTTTATTTCATGGCATTCATTAAACCGTTGAGAATAAATAAACCAATGATGCTACAGAATGACACAGACTTTTTCATGCTAGTTGCTTTCCTATTTTCATTAGGATCTGCATTAGAATTTTCATTAGAAGTGAAATCGTTTCTGCTGCATAACTGTTTCTATATAATTAGAGACTATACTGAGCATCACAAGAAAAGTAACATTAATTTTAACAATGATACATAATGCATTATTTACCATTTGGACTGTATAAATGTGTATAAACAACCTGTAACAACTATTGTACTACAGCCTCCGGGTCAATGACCCCCATCTCGATCAGGTTTTTCGTCCAGTTTCTCTGATCCATTGAGCAAATGCTGAGATGGCCCCTTGTTTTGCTTCTGGACATAAATGTAACTTCAGTTTCTGTGCACGTCTTCTAGAATTCAGTGGGAAATACAATTATTCAAATTATCGTTTCCATGTTGTCGCGGCAGGAAGTATTATTCCGAAGGACAACATGGATAAGAGCCAAAATTTATTGCTTATTTATCCTTGAAAATAGATTTTATTACATGGGAGGTTTTTTTTAAATAATTTAAGTAGTATATAACTTAGTGTAGGGATCACAGAATTTTGAAAATGTGCACACAATTCATTTTTCCCCATCGCACGTCATACGCAATTTCAACTGTTTGTTTTTTTGACGTTAAATAAATAAATAAATAAATAAATAAATCTGCTACCTTTTCGGTTTTGCCTCAACCTCTTTCCAGCTCTACCTATTGGAGCCTTAAAGACATTTTTTTCACATTTTTTTTCTGGTTACCTAATAGCGGAATGGAAATGTGATTTTTAGAATATACTTAAAGAGCAAAATGTGGTCTTATATGCAAATTTTCGTTGAACTATGTGGACCCGTTTTTGATAAAACGTAATTTACGAATTTTTAAAAATGCCAAATTTTGTTCGTTAAAAAAAATAAATACATTCCGGGATGGGAGTAGAGGTATTGTAATAACCCGTAATGATTAATAATTAAGGGTCGAGAAGATATCCATCACAAAGAATTACAATATAAATTTATTCTAAAGAATAAACAACCATTCACGTGTTTCGGGACAAATTGTTCCCATGGGATAAAGTATCATAAATTTAACACGTGTGACTTAACTCGGCGCCATCTTGTGTGTCGTGCCAAATACTATGATTAACTGTCAGTCAGGAACCGCGATATCGGCCCAATCGATTGGAGATTATCAATTTTGATGAAAATCCTGCAATGGTTTAGCCGCTAGCTACGTTCACAGACAGACCAAATATTTCATTTTTTCATGCATGTAGCACAGAATGATAAAGAAAGTGGTTCTGATCCTATTTTCGGCTCACTCTCTGTAAAATTGAAAGAAAAATCGAAATTGCGAATTCTAATTTCCCTCGCTCCGTTTGAGGCGATAGCAAAATAGAATAAGGCGATAAGAAATTAACTTGATATTACAAATTGTAGAATATTAGTCATTTAATTAGTTAATTACTATTAGTTAGCTATTTATCAGCAGTATTTACATGCTAATTGCATGGTTTTATTTAGGTTTCGTAGTGCTTCTGAACTTTGTAATTACATCTTCCTTGGCAAGCTCCTTGTTAAAATGCACACTTTCTTTCCGGCACGTTTACGTGTTTTGGTAGGGTTTTTTGAGAAATTCATGTATAATGAATGTTTGGACATTTTTGTTAAATTAACAGTTAAAAATATGTATGCACTACTATGACTAAGCATAAAGAAGTTGAATCTGAAATATTCATGACTAAAGCGTACAATGACTGAACCATAAAAAAGTGTGAAAACAGATGGAAAAAAGCGTTTTTGCCAAGAATTGATAAGAAAATATTCTTAAAGGATATGTTCCAAACAAACCAAACGTCATACGCAGTTTCAACTGTTTTTTGACGTAAAATAAATAAATAAATAAAAATCGCCCATTGTTGTTTTGACAACGCCGCTCTGGCAACAATGGCTCGCTGGCTGTGATCAAGGCAAACTTGCGTGAAATTATCCTTGCTTTTCTGTATAATTTGCTGCAAATGTAACAGTTTGCTGTAATAGTTCAATTTCTTTCTGTTTATTTTATTTGTAAAAGTAAGAAATGATTGCTGCACTTGACTATAGAAATGAATGCAGATACGCATCGCTGGCGCTTTGTTTGAATTGGACGTTTTAAAGAAATAGATGAGGTGATAGTAGCGCAAAAATTGCAATATTTCAATATTACGTAATTGTTTTCAATAAAGCGAGAAAGTAAGTGCTATTGCAGGACCACTAGTTTAAGGAATTGAAACTTTGTCAATTATTAATTTATTTCACAACAGTAACGGAGTTTCTCTTTATTAAATAGGACACGAACAATCATTATCTAACTTCATTTTTACTTTCTCGCTACCGACACCGCGTTAGAGAGAAAGTTACATATTGTTGTGCGAAAAAACGGCCAATTTTCGGCAGAAAAAAATCAAACAAGCAATTTTTATTTTCTTTAAATCATTTTTTCTTAAAAACGGCACAATTTTTTTAAATTTAATTTAGACCTTAAATAGTGTAAAGGAATGGTGCTTAAGAGAATGGTGCAGGTCAAATGTTCGTTGAAATGTCTGATTTTACGAAAATTTGAAAAGATTTTAAAAAATTTTGGCTATAACTAAAATTGTGAAGATACATTTTTTTAAAATAAAATGGTTCATAAGACATCTTCGAATAAGGTCATGTTTAAGTTTTTGAAAATTTGTGTATTTTTTGGGTAATTCAGTAACAAACAAAGTCTCCCTTTCGAATTTACTGTGATTCGTGAACCTAATTTTAGAAGTGTTTTGAGTCAATTGGATGTTACATAAGTTAGTAGTATTTGTATATTATGTGTAGAATGCGTAAAATTTGTATGGATTCGCGTTTGTTCTTCTACGAGACAGATTTATACAACTGTCATTTCCAGCATTATGTTACTGAATATAATTTGTTTTTCTGAATAAGAGTGTAAGTAGTACATTATAACTTTATAGTTACATTTGCATGACAGAGGAAAAAGAGCGGACATACAAGATTCGGTGAAATAGAATACTGAGTAAGGTGAATACTGAGAGTGGACGTTGAGTTGGCACGAAGTCGTGGTATTGCGAAATATCTTTCAAATTAGACCGCCTTATGTCTGAAATAGGTGCCGTTGAGTAAATATATCACGCATACTATTTTCCTAATTTTTAAATGTGCCCGGGTTTATAAAACGCATAACGAGTTTAAAATCATCCACTGCCGGCCCGTTGTCAAGCAACTACCTGTAGTTTAAAGCGCCAACAAGGCCGGGGCTGCAAATACGGGGCAGTGGGTGATGAGACCGTGTAGAAGACGGGACGATGACGCTGGAGACAGCCGACAGTAAACCGGCTTAGGTGGCTCAGAGCATCAATATTGATGTCACTGCAATGCCTCTGACTGGGAGAGCCCAGGGTTCGATTCCCGACGATGACAGGATTTTCGACATTAGCTACATAAACAGGTCGAATTATAATCGGTAGTTTTCCGTGTTTTTTTCAATCAACACGAGGAGAATGTCGGAGCAGTATCCTAACAAACGGGCCACGGACCGCGCGCGGTCTTTCTTTCTCTATCCTCACTCCTTAATTACACGCCCATACACTGACATGCACTACACTGCCGCACATGTCGGGAGACCAGTAGGCAACCTAGAGCTTGCCCCGGCTGGGGTAGTGCCTCGCTAGTGGGAGGTACCTGGTTGGGGAAAGTCCCCCGCCAACGGGCAGGTTGGCACCGTATCTCGCCATTCAGCGGAGATCACCACCTCATGCGACACGACGACGTAGCTGACGCACCCGGAATCACTTATCAATCAATCAACAGCCGCCATTAAAGGGTGGTGAGTGGATGACGACTACAATCGGGAGCAGCCAGTGAACCAACTCGTTGACTGTGCAGTGGCCGCCACAAAAATGAATACCTGCGAGAGAAACTTTTGTTTCCTTAGCAATTAGTACGGATTTTTACAGAAGAAATGTGTCTGCCGAATAGAGAATATTTTAATTAACAAATGAACTAAATGTTGAAGAATAATTTACCCGACGCTGGAGACAGCCAGCGTGAAGAATAATTCATAAATGAGATAGGTAGCGTTGAACGAAGAAGTTACTAAAACAAGAATTAAGAATTAAATCAAACAGTTATGGACCCTAGAATACTTTGTCTTCTTATTATAGCTTTTACCATCCGCTTAGTCGTATATCCCCCACACACGAATTGAGTTTTAACCAATGTTCTACAGCATATTATATCATCCCCGTGTTTATTGTTTATTAAAATGTATCGATTGCTTCAAAAGTTATAACTTAACTTATTAGCTTACAGTTAAGGTACCCGCATAATTCAGAATATGGAATAATGACGGCGAAGGAGAATGGTGGCAAGGCATGGGGGAGGGAGCAGGGAATGAGAATGGGGGCGGGCGGCGGGCTGCTGGGGTGGGGAAGGTTCGGGCGAGGCGGGGCGGGGCGGGGTTGCGGGCCGGGGGGACGGGCGAGGGGCGGGGCGGAGCGGGGCGGGGCGGAGCGGGGGCGGGGAGGGCGGAGAGAGGGGTGGGGCGGGGCTAGGCGGGGTGGTACGGGGCGGGGCTGGGCGGGGTGGTACAGGGCGGGGCAGGTGGGGCGGGCGGGGGCCCGAGGCGGGGCGGGCGGGGCGGGCGGGGCGGGAGGGGCGGGCGGATCGGGACGGGGCGAGCGGGGCGGGGCGAGCGGGGCGGAGGCGGAGCGGGGCAGGGCGGAGCGGGGCGGGCGGGGCGGGACGGGGCGGGCAGGGTGGAGACGCCGCTGTCCACTACGTGCTCGGGACGGGGCGGGGCGGGGAGGGGCGGGAGGGGGCGGGGCGGGGTGGAGACGCCGCTGTCCCCTACATGCTCGGCGGCTGCGCAACGCCGTTCGACGCGCGCCTAATTAGGCTGCGTGGGCGGCGGCGGCGGCCTGCTCTGCCTCTCACCGCCGTCTCTCCGCGCTCGCGCCGCCCACCCGCCGCCCACCCACTCCTGCGCTCCTTGTCAACCAGTTAGCCTCAAACGCACCTCGAAAACTACCAGTGCAGGGGCTGCGGGTGGTCTCTGTTCTTCCGTGCTTTCCTGGCACAGCGAAGATGGTTTTATTTCTGCATTAACAACAGAAAACTATTTGGAAAATAAGACGAATCAAAAATGTGTAATCAACAGCGTTTTTCAGGAATTAATTAACTATACCTTGACATTTTATATAGCATAAACAAATCTTACGTTTATGGAGGTAAATATTTTCTTATCTCCGTCGATTTTTACTTTCTCGCATACTACATAGTAGTAGTGTAGATAAAGGTATGTAATACTGTGGCGATTTTGCGCAGAAAACTTGTTTTGTAGATCTGATACCGGAAACGTCGAATTTTCTTGTTCCTGTAAACAATAAATGACTTCTTCTAACACATTGTATATACAGAAGCCACGATTTGCGGGTGCTTGATACCGAGAAATTGATTGACGGCAAAACGTCTGCCCGTCACTCCGTCCGTCCGTCAGTCAGTGCACATTAGCGTTTGAACCTTAAGTCGGATTTTTACCAAAATTGATATTCCCTGGTTGATCTGGCTCACGTCGCAGTCCCTTGAATTTGAATTTTGTTTTATTTCAAACTTCATATCAAGCTTCATGACCATTATCATTTTTTTCTCCAAAATGTCTTTACATTTTTGGATTAATAATTTTTTTTATCGGATAGAGCAAAGTACTCTTATAAAATGATTCAGGTCCAATCTTTGGTGAATTATCCAAATTTTCTCAAAATGAAAAAGTTAAAATAAGTACGGTTTCAATTGTTTTCTTTAATTTTTTATAAGATAACGCGAAGTCCGATTTGCATTGAACTCTATGAATTTTCGAATATTGCAGAAAGTACAAATAATGCAAGAACATTTGTGATATTGTAGCACTATTAGTTTCATTATAGTTCAACGCTTATACCAGTATTTTTACGATTAATATTTGTAACAAACTCTTGAAATTTTCAAACTTGTGAATAGATTTGCCGACAACTCTCACTTAAATCATTTTGTTGAAGAAATCTGTAAATAAAAATTCAGTGGCAATGCAAATGATTGTTTTTTCACTTTTTACCTCCCTACAAAATAGTTTATGTAATAAATGCCAGATATATCGTGTTCAGAGAAATGGAGAATCGGAAAGAATGTTAGGAAAAAACAGCTGGAGAGATGAATTGCTATTATTTCACATTTCATATTGTTTAGTGAACCATTTTCTTTTTCTATTTTTGGGACAGCTCATTCGAAAAGCATAATTGTATCTCTGAAATCTCACTTTTTCAACAATTCAAAAGCAACCGTCTGCTAATAAACGGATAATATAAGGAATGAAATAAATAAAAATTAATATTAAGGTTTCTCGCATGTGCTATCAATATTAAGGAATTGGTTTTTGAATGCAAGGAATGCTTGTGAAAATGAAAACGTGTAGCAAGTGTCTCTCCAGTAGTTCTCTTGGCATTTTGCGATGTAATTACGCGATTAAATCTGAAGTACAACTCACTGCTCGGAAGATAGCTTTGCGCTTTGGCGATAAGATTAAGTGATGACGATGAAGAAAGGGAACGTGGGACGTAGATGAAATAAATACTAGCATGCCGAAATCTTGATACGGCTCGCGCATCACGCCATTCCGTTTCTCTCAGTGCACAATGACAACTCTCACATTCGACACTCGAAAAGAACTGTTGCTTTCGCAAATTTACTTTTACATATTATATCCACTCATAACATCCCTCCTTGTAAATAGGAATATAATTTTAAGAAATTTATGTAATTACTAGAACCTGGAAGTTTGGAAAAATGCCTTTTTTGTTGTTTCGATTTTATGACTCTTAACGATAGGAATCACTAAATTGTACTTCTGAGATTATTTCAATAAATTTTCATGTCTTTTTTGAATATTTTAACTTATTTAGCTTATGATGCAAATTGTTGATATTATGCCCTATTATTTTCTTTGTTTTCTCTGGCACCGTTCTCGGTGAAACTGGAAACATTCCTATAAACATGGACGGCACGAAGAGTTTTGTCTTTCTGTGGAAGCGGAGGCTCCTCAACCAGGTAGTGTTAAAAATGTAAATGAGAAAGGAAGAAGATACCAGACAAGATTTTTGATTTTCTCCCTTGAGGACGTCAGGTTTTGTTCACTCACATGAAATCCTATCCTACATTTGAGTATGACTCCAGAACCCCTTTGAAGACAGAGCTCTGTATTTGATGTACTACTATCCTTCTCGATGCTGGGGATAACATAAGTGCAAGAAACAAAACAATAATTCCGTTTTCATTCAAAAGGGAGTCCACAAGAGCATTTCGTAGAGGCAGCATTGCGAGAAAACCAAATTCCTAGTCATAACAAGCGTCCATTGGCAATCAAGATTACAAAGACATGATCGATTTCTTCCACGTAAGTGCTAGTGTACATTTTAGTGTTAGAATGAAAATGTGAAGCATTTGGTTTATTTTTTTCTTAATAAAAGTTCCAAAAATGTGACTGTATATAAAATGTAATTATTGGAACTTCTATTACGAAAAAACTTATTAACAGACAGCATATGTTTCATCTTAATTTGGTTTATTACTTTTTTTCAATCATTCCTTTTAAATGGTGATTTTTCATTGTTTAAATATTTTTACCCCTACTTTAGTCAGAATAAATGCCTTTTTGCTTGCCTATTTTAGGTAAGATAAATGCCTGAACTTCCGGGTTTTAGTAATTACTAACATTCTGAAACACATTGTGTTACATTTGAATGCATTTGCAAACAGGTATCGGAAGGGGCAAGTTCGAAAACAGGCAAATGATCACCGACATTAAATTAACCGAAGAGTAGCTATTATTCTTTATATTTTTTTTTTTTTTATGAATCAAAAATAATAAATGGTAAATGCAACATTATGAAACAAAACGCTTTTAGAATGAAAAACATCTAGTTTTCATCGTCATTAAAATTCTGCTTTCTGAATATTAAGAGAAATATGTATCATAAGAATCTTTATTCAACTTCCTCGGAACAGCAGTTCATTGCACTGTTTAGGTCAAATGTAATTTCAGATGATTACTAACAACATGTTACTACATGATTTCATCTTTGAAGTTAAATGAGATCTTGGCAGTCAATGGTTCAATAGAAGCAAATACGATTATCGTGCAATATACAAGTACAATTCGGTTCGACAACTTTATTATCTTCAAAGATATGTTTTTATTCAGAGTTTCATCAAAAGCTCGAAGTATGTCTTGATAAAAGCGCGTTGACCAACCAAAGTTGCTGTTCCGTACCGTTAACACTCAGTGATGTTCTTGCGTCATGTAGTACCTGTAGGATCCTGAGTAAAGGCAATTTGCGCTTATGACTCTATTACGAAACGGAGTAATCCAACTACTTGTACACGTTTTACTACAGTCATTCGGGACCATGTAGTGATCTATTTAGTGTTACTGGAATAATTAAACTTCTTGTATCAATTATTGACTTGATATTATCAGTGTATACTTTCTTGTTGCCTCAGGAGACATGAGACTTGATGGACGAGGGTTCACAGCTTACAGGGCCTCGGTTTTACAACGGACGTTTAATATCTATATTAAACAATAAGTATATGCTCCATATTAAACTACAAATGTAAACATTATTAACGAAAAGACTTTCATACCCAATATGGCATGATTCATTAATAATAATAATTAGGGGTCGAATTTTAATGAAATGTCATTTTTTTCTTTTCCCTTTAGAACAATATCGGTTTGTGTAGAAATTAATTTTATGTTATGACAAAAGGAAATGAGCCATTTTTATAGGTTATTTGTTTGCACTTTTCTTCGATTTTGACTAATAAGTCATTTTTTACTCTTTTCCGTCATTTTTAACGCATTTTCGCAGATTTCATCGATTTTAATATCATTTTAATGGTACTTTATGGAAGTAATATTTTCTAGATGCAAGAAATGTTCTCTACAGAATTCTTAAGTAGTCTTTTCGATTTCTTCGTTCAGAAAGTGTAATGTGAGCCGTTGTGATTATGTAATCTTAGGTACCTGTGACACCTATCAATCACCGGCATTGTCGATTCAGGTGATTTCGGGCAAACTAAAGACAGATTTTGTGGTAAAGAACAGTCCTCACTAAACGTTTGCGAGCTGAGTTCACTTAAACGAATGGAAGAGGCGCCGATTACATCAGTATCCAATCCAACAGCTTGACATGTGCATCCGTATTGGTTTTGATCACATTTTTTACGTCATTTTTAAAACATTTTAAGAGCATTTTATTGATCATTTTTGACGAAATTTTGACTCATCAAAATCCGCCCCCTAATAATACTAATAACAATAATAATAATAATAATAATAATAATAATAATAATAATAATAATAATAATAATAATAATAATTACATCCGGCTGCAAAATAATTACCCACACAGACTACAAACACAGACATGACCAGGTAGCCAAAATTCTTCACCAAAGGATTGCATTAAACTGGAATCTTCTGGAAATCAAGCAGCCATATTACAAGTACACACCAACAACAATAATGGAAAATTCTACTTGCAAGTTATACTGGGATAGAACCATAATTACAGACAAAACAATAGCACACAATCGGCCAGACATCACATTAATTGATAAAACTAATAAAATCACCTACTTAATAGATATCGCAATCCCAAATACACACAACCTTCAGTCCTCCCATATGGAAAAGATTTCCAAGTATACTGAACTAGCAATAGAAATAAAACAGCTATGGAAAATGGAGGAAGTTTACACGGTACCCATCATTGTATCCACAAATGGAGTCATCCCAAAAACCTTGTATAATAGCCTACAACAGTTAAACCTGACAAAATCATTGTATATAGAATTACAAAAAGCTACAATCCTCAACACATGCAAAATAGTTAGGAAGTTTCTGGATAGCAGTGTGACTCACGCCTAATACATATATCCTACTCCAAAATCAAAATCGGAAAGGGCCTTCACTTGGCAAAAGCCCGTAAGGTCACTTCAATCCTGGGACAACATCCAGAGACATAATTGTATAATAATAATAATAATAATAATAATAATAATAATAATAATAATAATAATAATAATAATAATAATAATAATAATCGGTTAAGATCATGAACTGGGCAGGTAAGACTTTAAGTTAGGTAAGAATGTTTAATATATCTAACTTCACGATTAATGATGGAATTTCGATATTAGCATCGGATCTAGAGATTCTTGGTATACGTGTCATCGCTGAGCATATAGCTTTGGCGTCTGAAATAAACATAAAGATAATTTTAGTTATATGTGACTCTATATGGGCACCTCGTATTTAGTCAATTCTTATTCAAACTTCTTTTCTCATAAGACAAAATTACGTTAAAACATGGAACTCGACATAACATTTGTAGACCATACTTTCATTTTCTATACTTTCATTTAGACTGGAGAGGGAATTACAATCAATGGAATCAATGGGACATGCAGTGCTTTTAGATATAATTAGACATGAGTTGTGCAATCAGTTTGAATAATTGCAAGGTAGTAATGCAAAACATAAGGCAGGCTCAATGGATATTCTCTATTCTTGTACAGAAGTGAAATTCACAATGATTTTGATGAGAGCTCAGAGTACCTTCACAATTGAATTGATTCAGACGAGTAAGACTTTAGGTAGAGTCACATCGCAAGATGAAGGAAACGCACACGAATAAACCGTCTTGGAATCAAAACCCTTCCAATCCCCCAGGCAGAAGGGAAAACGCAATTCTGGAGGGAAACATTTGCCCATCGAGCTGCGCCTCGAAATTGCATCCGCTGAGCGCAGCCTGTCAGCGCACGCCGATATCAATCAAAAAACAACGCGAGTGCATCAGCCTGCACTGCTCCCGCCCATGTAATCGCATTACACCGCGTGTTCTTTCATTACCCGGGCTCGGAGCCCTAACGCATGTGTCAGATTAGTGCGGCCTAACCATGTTATCCCCTGCACAGCCAGTCGCTGTGCGTTAACAGGTTAAAAGAATTCGGGACCGCGATAGTGTTCGATGGTGCCGAAATGCTGAACAACGTCGCCTTGCTGCGCACCACTTAGAGTATTCGCTTCCTTGCGCGCAGCCGACCGCACGAGCGGGAGGGCGGGGCGGAGGAGGTTGGGCGCGGGGATGAGGGCGGGGGTAGAGACGGTGACGGGGTGGAGGCCGGAGCGGTGCCGGGACCGGGAGCGGACAGGGTGTGCATGGGCAAGGCGGGCGGGGGAGCAAGCGGGCAGGCGGGCAGGCGGGCATGGGGCAGGCGGGCATGGGGCAGGCGGGCATGGGGCAGGCGGGCATGGGGCAGGCGGGCATGGGGCAGGCGGGCGGGCATGGGGCGGGTGGGCGGGCATGGGGCGGGCGAGACTGGGGCGGACGGGCGGGAGTGTGGGCGGGCGGGCGGGCGGGTGACGGAACCGGAAGGAGACCCTGCGTGTTCCGCTGTCTGAGCGTGGGGAGCCGGCGAGGAAAGAGGATGGACTGGAGGAAGTGGAGACGGAAGCGGCGGAGAGGAAGGCTCTGAGAGCCAGGGACGACCACCGTGTGCCAGCTGAGATGGCTCAGTGACAACAACCGTTGCTACGGCGGTGTCTTTGACCGGGAGGATCTTGGGTTCGAGTCCAACGGTGGCGGACTTCAAACACTAGCTAGATAGCTCGATCCAATTCAGGAATTCATGTTGGGATACACTTCTGCTCGGATCGGTGGTTTTCAATGGTTATTCCGATCAATATAAGACAAACGCCGGAAAGTACCCTAAAAGCGAACCACGGACTACGAGATATTTCCTTGCTTACCGTTGTCCTCGCCACTCATCTTACACAGTCTTATGCATTTCATTACCATATCGGGAGACCAGTCCGAAGCTTAGAGCTTTCGGCTGGGTCTGTGCCGCACTGAAGGATTTACCTGGATGTGAAAAACTCGCAAACTGACCTTTAGGTCGCCACCGAATCTCATGTTCTAGCAGGAGAGGAACTTCCCATTATAACATGTACTACAGTCATGGGACCAAAGTAGTCAAAGTAGTCTCCTGCTTCGCTGCCCCTTGGAAGTCTCCTACAACGCAGGCAGCCGGCATACTGGCCCGTTCCTCTTCCTTTCACATTATCCATTCTACCCAGCGTCGGTTCAGAATCCACCCTTTCATCGGCATTTGGATGGAGCCCATTGGTCCATCTTCGTCTTTTTTGAGGGGGATACCGGCTTTCCTCGTAGAGCTATTTCAGCTATGCTAGCCGATATCGGGTAGTGGGTTTCAGTAATGGCACAGGAAATATTCTTAACTTACAAGTACATTCAACTTAATATGCAAATGCAGAATAATGGATAAATGTTGAGAGACGAATAATGATGAATGGGGTAATGGCTCAGATGCGACACGTATTGGATTGAGAAGCGAAATCCGCCACAAGGTGGTGAAAACACGCGTGCTTTGTACAGAACTCGAACGAGCAGTCAGCCTACTTACTCCAAACACCTGGGCCGAGACACTCGCATATAATCAACTAAATCAAAGTGCACCATTTAATAATTGTTCATAAACAAGTAATAGCATTCTCCAATTTTTCGTCAATATCTCTATAGAGGTGAGGCAACAGTAGAAGAAGTAAAAAAAGTGTAAGCTACACAGTACCATACTGCAAATTATTTTTTTAAATTAGGGTGTTGGGCGTTCATTAATTTGTTTATTATAAGGAAGGCAGAGTAAAGAACATTACAACCCAAAAAAACAACTGAAAATGACAACGAATAGAATATGACTCCTATTTGAAATGAAGAAACTAGTAATGATTACCGTAGAAAATGCAGCTGATGAAGAAATTTCCGCTTCCAAGACTGTCTCGATCGACTGGGGTGTAAATGCCCATATGAACGAGAAGCTGCCACTTACAATGAGCGTATTTGTTCTGATTATTGTAGAATATAGTGCTCTGATCTGACTACTTGCCAGAGCTCCCACGATTTGGTACATTTTTCTTAGCAAATTCCCACTCTTACAATGTCATTCATTTTGCCTTCACTTTTACACACCACTTTGACACATAGATACGCACCACCAACAGAAACGCACTCGTCCATGACAAAATGAGCATAGTTCGGTTACTGTCAATTTTGCAAGGAGTGTTTTTTTTCCTATGGCTTTTATCCAGCCGACAGCCGGTTGCCCTTTACGTCCCGAAGGGACATATATTCGACCATACACTAGACAAACGATCTTGCGGGCTCCTCTGATCTGGGGTCAGCAGAACGCGAGGCCCTCCGCAACAACACACACAAAGTCAAGGGACAAACAGCCATGCTCAAGGCGGGACTCGAACCCGCGACCCTTCGGACCGAAGCGCTGAGTCGGTACTCGCTCTTAGCCACCTCGGCCATCCAGGTCGGCCGCAAGGAGTGTTACTACGTGAAATAAAATGAGAACGAAACAGTCTGAGAGTGGACAGTCTCAGAGCTCATCGCTTTCTCGCGAGGGCCACGGTATCCCCCCCTCTCCTGCCCCGCCCCCGGCCAGGGTCCCGCTCGGGAGTCTGTGGGCGGAGTCGGTGAATCGAACATTTGCGCGCGCGCGGGCCGCAACTCATCGCGACGATACACATCGACGCGTGCGAATTCGTGACCTCCCAGCGAGTCGTGAAGGGCGTCTTCATTAGAGCACGCTTCCCGGTCGCCGCTTCGGCGCGAAGCACGTGTCCAATCCTAAGAGGACGGTGGGGCACGAGAGAGCAAAGAAGAAACGGTGTTTGAGCGTTCACAAGCTGCGTCCAAAACTGTCGTGAAACACGTTCAGGATGAAGACTTGTGAAAAGACAATATCCAAAGTCATTATGATAAATATACATCTTTTAGTATTTGCTGTAGTTCAACATTATATTTCACGCAAAGGTGAAACATTTCCTAATTACAAGTCCGTAAACAATGATGAGTATGAGAACTACACTAACGATGTGAGTGAATATTGATTTGGGAGCCTCGACTGCTTAGTTGCTGAGTCCCGACAGTGCTTGTTATGTCCTGGGAGGAGGCAAACGTGAGTTCCGTCGGCCTATCTACACATCGGTTGGTTTTCCCGCTCTGGGTATCTCCCCCTGCGAGGCACAGCCCTACACACTTTTTAAGCTCCTGTCTGATCTCGCGTCATGTGAGGTAGTACAATGCATGAAAATGTGTGTGTGTGTGTGTGTGTGTGTGTGTGTGTGTGTGTGTGTGTGTGTGTGTGTGTGTGTGTGGAGGGGCACGAATGAGGGAGGAAACGCGTCAGTTGGTAATTTTTATTTTTTTACGCAACTCTCGTGTATTTTTTGGCAAATTTTATTACGTCAATGGAAAATAAATTTATCATGCTACCTTACGATATTTTTTTATTTCGTGAATGTTTAATGTATAACGAAATGTATAATTGGTTGGCCTCATTTGTACCGCCCGCTTGTCTTACCTCACAAACGGCGGAAGAGACCACATAGTGACAGTACTGCTTTCCTGTGCAAATGTAACTGATTGGGGAAAAAATGACAGATCACAGGTTTATCTCTATAGTCTCAACCATTATAAAGATGGATGAAGAAGAATAGAACAAAATTGGATATTGACTCTGCCTTACAGAGGGAAATACTGGTCTAATTTTCTTATGGCCAATGCAATATAATTCTGAATTTTAAAATAATTTCTTTTGTGAATCATTAGTTTTGAATGAATATTGTATATTTTATATATTCGAATATATCGAATATATATTCGTAATAAAAAATATCTATTTTTGATGGAGTGGATTTCAACCATCATCACATTTTTTTCTTTGTAAGAAAATATTAGTTTTTAAATTGCAATAAGTAATTCAATATCAATAAATTGACGATTTGAATGGAGAAGTACCACACAATATACCTACCCATTTATTTTAGAATTTAAGGCCTTATTAAAAAGCGACAAAGTGAGTGAGTCTTTATAACACATTCATTGTAGAAGTATTTTAAAGTTAAATAATCGATTTTTTTTCATTTCACTCTTGATCTTCATTTTGTAGTACTTTTTTAAAAGACGTTTACCTCATGACATTTTTTACAAACAACGTATTAGAATTGGCATGCGATCTATTTTAAGTATTTGAATTTCTTGTACACAACTGTTTGTTATTTTTGACATGGATTATAAAGAGTATTTTTCCCACTGATTCTACGGAATTTCGTGAAATTGTGAACTTGTTTGTTTTT
The DNA here is from genome assembly GCA_011170035.1 of Teleogryllus occipitalis. Classification (NCBI taxonomy): domain Eukaryota; kingdom Metazoa; phylum Arthropoda; class Insecta; order Orthoptera; family Gryllidae; genus Teleogryllus; species Teleogryllus occipitalis. Next base: position 72,704 of record BLKR01001194.1, on the reverse strand, counting down.
CATTGCCTTATTTTTGTTCAGATTACTAAAATACGGCAATGATGATTAATTACATTTTAGGTCTACCTCAACATTGTAAATTTGTCCTTAGGAAATGAAGTTAAATTCAATTGCAATTTTTGTTCGCAGAATGCCCGGAAGCAATTTTTTGTTTTAATATTGTATTTCTTTATCAATTTTCCTAGCCGAATACTGCATGAAATTATTTGAACAGAAGCAACGCCCGCAACAGGGGCATCGCTCCCTTAGCGTCAACGTCAACTCTTTTTTTTTTTTTACAACCAATATTCGTAGTTTTTTTCTGCATTTATTTTAGGGAAATCCCTAAAACAAATCCTGTAGGACGTCACTGATTCAATTACTCTCCCAGTGTCATTAATTTGCGACAAATTACAGTAGGGCCCATAGAGGCGAGAAGTCCTTTTTTTCCTCTTTCTTTACCTTATATACTCTTTGTTAAAATACTTGATAAAAGATAACAAAGAATGCGAGGGAAAACAGTGCGCCAAGAAAAAAAAATCATTGTTGCGTCAAAAGAAGTCACATGGAAAGAAGCAGACGCCAGTGTCGGATGCTGGGTACTACATCATTGTCGAATTTTATCATCTTGTGAACAGAGTTTTTTGGTGACGAGATGTATTTGTCATTATCACAGCGAAAGGGGCGTCAAGAAGGTATGTACACGAAACGTAGAAATGTTCTAAAACTCGTGAATTCATTTTTAGTACACATTTGTCATACTTCATTTTTTTAATGTCCTTGACATGAACATTCTAGTGATTATTGAAATGTTTTATATGATTTTGCGAGGACAGAATTGTGTTTTCCTGTTTTTTAACTTACAAAAGCGAAGTACAATACCAAATGTGTTTGATAAAGGTGATAGCTTGTAAATTCAAAACTAATTCAAATTCTGGATTTTAATTTTAATTTGTAGATGATTAACTAATTGATTTCGTATGGACTCGTTTTCGTACTTACTCGTTTTTTATAATGATATAATTTTCCATTGTCTTTGTATCCTTCAATTGAAAGTGTAAGCGTTTGCCGAAAGCAGTTGATTGATATAATCGTACAGCTCGACAATTCAGATTTCTCAGTTTTATTCTTTAAATTGTGATTCTATTTAGAATGCGTCATATTACATTCCCTTTGCCGAAAGAAGTTGTTGGCATTATTTCAACATAGAACAATTTGGTCATTGGGGATCCTCCAGGAATACAGGAGTATTTCTATTACTACAAATTTTCCCAAAAGAGTTTGAATTCAAATCCTGCTCGTCCACTGAGGCGTGCGCGTCCCCTTCCTTGTCGCAGGCTGCGTGTCGCTGTCGCCAACGGCCCGTGGGCCGGGGCGGGAGGGAGGGGGCGGGCGGTGCCCCCACCTGGCGGGGCCGTGTCGCCGCGATAGGGCGCCGGGCGGGGGCCGCGCCGGCCGCGGCGGGCCGCCGCCGCGCCAGTCGCCGCCCCCCGGCAGCGCGCTTGTCGCTGGTTCGTCGGTGACATCTCGGGGGCCGCGTCGCCGCGGTCGCCGTGGTGGGGGTGCCGCCGCCGCCGCCGCCGCCGAGGGGGCGGGGGAAGGGGCGCGCCGGGGAGGGGAAACGAGGGACCGGGGACGCCGCCGCCGCCGCCGCCGCCGCCAGCGGGCCGCGTGTGTCGTCGCCAGTGACTGCCCGGCGAGAGCGGGGAGCGTACGAGAGAGAGCGTAGCCGCGCCGCCTCGCGCCGCTGACAACGCAGGCGACGACCACGCGTAGCCGCCTGCGCGGGACACGCGTGCCCTCGCTGACCTCCACCCCCCTCCCTTCGCAGTTGTTGACCTGCACGGAGGACCTCTTCTCGGAAGGCAATGCCGGAGACGAAAAAAAAAGACTTCAAGTGATGTGTTGTGGTGTAAACAGCTCTACGTGTGATGTAAATGATGATACAACACTTTGTGCTTAGCGGTAAAAATAGTGAACGACCTTGCATCGTTTCAGTATGGCTGACGTACTCGTTGGACGCCTGGACTGGTCCTATGGACGTGTGAGTAACATGTGACATGCAGGATGCCACCCGGTGCAGTGATTATGGTTGACTTCGAACGTTACTGACTGTGCGTTAGACACACCGGTACATAGCAGAAACTTGTGTATTGTGAAACTGTGCAACACCGAAGAAACTGATGCACTTTCCAATCGGAATCGTGCAGCGCCTTGCTGTGGTTCGTCCACAACGAACTCGGTTACATTCGTGTATGTCAGTGATTTTGTGTAATGAATCGAAGTGAAGACGGTACGTAGTGAGCGAGTATTGTTCTCTGCTGATTAGTTACCTTGAGTGCATTCTGCCCCCCCACAAAATCCTCCAACTAACACTCTCATCAATGATGATAATGTGCAGTGCATAAACTTTGCCTACACTTTCTACTCACTCGCATGACAATGGGAATAGGCAAGTACCTCGCAAATATGTTTAGGTTAAGGCATGCTCATTCTGGTGTCAACAGTACATCTCACTTTCGACTTGACATACAAAACGCGCTTGCCAAAATTCATGCATGTGTTAGTGATATCATAGAAAAATTTGAGTCTGTTTCTAAAGCATATCAAATTGTTAGGCGAATATTAGCCACTGACGAAATATATGTAGTAAAAAGTTAATATCTGCATTAATTCAAAACGGTTTTAATAAAATTGATGTTGTTTTTTTCACCTAGAATGACTTCACTGGCGTTAAAGAAATTATGCTTCATATGTTGATTCACAGGCTTCTCGAATGTTGTTGAAAAAACTATGCACACGTCACTCGCTGAGTACTGTCCATTTCTGCACTTCACAACTCTACCGATTCAAGTAAATGCAATTACAATAACATCTATCGTGGACTAGGGCACAGCAAGGTATGAAGATCGCTTCAAAGAGCACACTCGCCTTGTGTGTTTCGCGTTGGGAGGTTAGGACTATTCTACCCAGAGCTACTGCCGTGCCCGCGCAGACCAGTGCTACCATCTATCGGGGAACGGTCGAAGCTTTGCGTCTTACATCGTCTTGCCGCTGGGTTGAGGCCTGGTGCAAAACGCAAAACTACAATAGGGAAAAGCGAAGAAAACAGCACGCAAACGCCTTTTTTCGTGTCTTTAAACTACGTTTTGCAATTACTGTAATTACATTTTAAACCAGTAAGAAAGTTTAACTTTGTTAGGAAGTATGGAGAGCGTCTTGAAAAAAGGAACCTTTGAGCAGTGTTCAGTGGATGTGACAATTCCATTTTTTGCAATTATGTTCCAATTGCAATTAACATAAACATTTCGCAAAATATATAATAAATATTTTACGAGTTAAACCGAGAAGAGGATAGAAAAGACTTGCAACAAGTTCGTATTCTAATGCAACTGCGCAGCCATGAAACTGCAGTCAATCATCCAAATAATAATAATAATAATAATAATAATAATAATAATAATAATAATAATAATAATAATAATAGTAATAGTAATAGTAATAATAATAATTTTAAAAAAATGGTATCCTGATATTTTCATACCGTCGAATCACATAACTATCAATGACCTTCCTAACCCCGTACGCTGTACACAGACGGAAAACAGAACCAGTTTTTTATGGCTCCACTTAACGCTGCGGTTCTTCATCTTTCTCATCCCAATTACCGATCAGCTGGTTATTCAAAACACGGCGTACCGTTACAGGGGCGCTCACGAACGTGGAGGGGCGCGGGGGGCTGCGGGGAGCGCGTGTTATTTCGAATGCAACGCGTCGTGATGCTCTCGCGGAGTGCCGCTGCGTTCGGCGGAGGGGGGGTGGGGGTGGGGAGGAAAAAGTGGTGCCATTCTGCCGGGGGGTCTTTGTGCTTGGGGCGGATGTACGAATTCAGTCGTCTTACCGCGGTGTTACTTCCTCTGCCAGGGAATATTAGAACTTGAGGAGGACTGTGAAGCTCTTTACGCAAGTGGCTGTTTGGTTTTGATGTGAAAGAACAAAGAGTACAATTGTGTCTTTTTTGTTCCTAAAAGTCATTTGCATTTAATTCCTTATCTGAATTTCACATCACTTGTTGTCTCCTCAGGGACGGAAACGGTCAATTTGTAACAGAAAAAAAAAAGACTGGTCTGCAATACCTGGTTCAACTTCTTTCTGAATGTGCAAGTGTGTGCGTGTGTATATATATTATGTATATATATATATATATATATATATATATATATATATATATATATATATATATATATATATATATATTTGATGGCTCGTAGACATTGTTTCCACAAGATATGAGTATGGGGACATCAGGAATATTTTTATTTAAATTTCTATCACTCGGCATTGAATTTTTATTTACTAATTAGAAGAAATAATAAGTTCTTCAGTTTGTAATCATCCGTTATAATTTTCCTTAAGTTGCATCAAATGAAAAAAATTAACAAAATTTCCAAAAATATTACGTGTAGTCGCTGTGCAGATAAATCAGAATCCAAACAGTACGGCCGGCACGAATTTAGACTCTGATAAAAACACGTTCCGTAAAGAATTCTAGGAAATATCCCAAGTTCTATACTGTAATTGTCATGTGAAAGAATGACTGTTGAGAGTCTTCACTTCATTAACAAGCCAAAATATCTTTAATAGTTGTTAACCGTTATAAACTGTGAACATTTCGTCACAAATTACTTTGTCGTTATGTGCTGGCAAAGAATTTATTATTTAAAATACTGAACTTACTGAAATTAATATTTTAGATATTTATATAAAATTATCAAAGAAATAAAAATCTAATTTCACTATAAATACAAAAGACTCACGAGAATTGCTTGTGAAGTCATCGGTTTCGAAGTTATAAGGTGGTATTAGAAGTTCAGAGCTCCTCGTTTTTGATGTTTTTTTTTTATTCAACACAATGGATTCTTAAATGCAATTTTATATATTTTATAATATAATATTAAAAAATAAATAATATTACATATTAGCTAATTAATGACAAATTATTGTAGTACATACAAAAACCAAAATAGTATATACAAAAATCAATTATAAATTCAAAAAAATATAATTGTTATGAACAAACCCGAAATCTGGAAATGTGTTTCTTATATTCTACAGAACACGACGATGATACTGATAAGGCAGTCGTATATTGGCTAAATTTGTTCTTCTCCGTGAACAACTACTTGAAAAAATGTAACATTTTGAAGAAACATATTTGCGTAAAAGGTTTTGTAATTTATACAATCTCGTTTAATAAATCCTGTACAGACATGTCTTCTGTAAATGAAATTTTCATGGCAATTCAAACTTACTAGAGTTTTTAGAAAGTTTATTTAACTGCTTGGCATAGTGTTCAGGAGATTACTTCAATCCAACATGCAAGCCTCATATAGTAAAAGTTTTATTTTTAAACAATTTACTGTCATTTAAATGGCAAAACAATCTTATAATTTATTAAATAATTAAAGAATAAAGCTAACGAAACCAAATACCAAAAAACAAAATGTTCGACACTGCATCTCAGAATATTTTCTCGCATTCAAGCTCATTAAATTTTTTTGCATTTCGTATTTTGAACGTATTTTTCGAAGAATCCATTTTAAGCACTGTGTATAGTAAGTCATGTATAAAAAATTTTAACGTTACTTTTGTTTTTGCAGTCGTAAGTTGTTTACTGTATCTTTCGACAATACTAATATTTTAACCAATTTCACTACAAACATTTTATTAGAGTACTGTGTTTTTAAGAAGGATTCGATTGTGTCCCTGCCGATTTTGAAATATTCAGAAGAGACGAGCCCACGGATATATCGGTAGACTATACCAATATTAAAAACTTTGTTTCAATATAATGCATTATAATGGAAAAAGGATAGTATCAAAAATTACCAAATGAATTCTAGAGAATTCTGTGTATTCCGTTCCATGTTTAGAACACTATATAAATAAAATCACATATCATTCATGATTTTATAAGTACAATGTGTTTTTCAGGCTAAGGACTTTGGCTTCACTCTCACATTCTACAAATTAAAATTGCTTAAAAACCATTGTGATAATCGATGACTTACGTATTATTTATTTTCTCAATCTAATAAAAGGGTGTACAGATACATTTTATAAAATATCTCTTGGTTCTCAAAGACCGATTCGCGGTCCAGCAGGATGCCGCGAAAATAATTCTATGAGGAAAATATGAACAAATTAAACTTTGGGCTTTGGGACGTTAAGAATTGTACAACTGTTGTATTACCAGCCGATCAATTAATGATGTTTTAATAATAATGATTTTTGTTTAATTTCATGGTAAATCTGTACTGGTTCATTACGGAAATGAATAGCAAACTAACGCATCCATAGTTTTTCCTACACTCACACGCACACAATCGTGTGTACGTTGTTGAAATGTGAAGTAATATAGACTGTAGTTTCAGACCTGACGTAGTGTAGACAGCAACTTTGAACTCCTGCTGTATGCAGATTTACTTCTACAATACGAGCGTGCTGCAATGTTCCCCACGACGGAAGTGGGCCAAAAACGATAATGATTAAGAAGCAATGAGATGTGCTACCGCATTTTGGATTTGGCCTTCAAACATTGTAATATTAACTGCTCTTCTACCAACATTGATACAATATGGACTATTGCACTTCTATCAATAACTTCACAACAAAAAGCTATCAGGCGACATTACTTTCTCTGAATTACGAGCTGAATGTTCTCTCTCCTCCCACTTTGAAACCTTCGGCACCATCGACTCTTCAACCGCCTATCGAAAGTTGTCTGGAGAAGAATTCCAGCGGCTGGCTGCTCCGATCGGTAGTTTTCCCTGGATGCTCCTATCCACACCGGGCGAACGCCAGAGCAGAGTAATTTAACAATCGGGCCACGGATGGGTTGGGAAAAATCCCGCAAGGCGACGGACAGTTGGAGGTCGGATCTCGCCATCCAACGGGGCAAGATCGTCGCCACTTCCCCGATTAAATAATGCACTCCTTCCGGAACGAACGAGCAGAGCACCTGACGCGTCCGGGATCAGTAATTTATGAGTGTATCGGTCGGCGAGAGCGGGCGGCGCGGCGCGGCGCGGCTGGGCGTCGCGGCGTCGCGTGCGCGGGCGTCTCCTTCGGCGTCGCCGGACGGGAGGAGGCGCGGCCGCCCGGCGTCCTTCAGCGTCTGGCCGCCCCGGGGCCCCGCGGCGCAGGCGGCGCAGGCGGGCGCCGAGCGGGCGCTTCCGAAAGAGCGACGCGGCGCGACGCGGCCGCTGAGCTGGACCCCTTGCGCAACCCGTTCAATTAATGTTATGTTTCAGAAACAACAGAAGCCACTTTTTTTCAATTTGGTACAGTGTCATTGAAGTAGATATATTGTACAAATATGTGTTCAAATAAGTTATATATATATATATATATATATATATATATATATATATATATATATATATATATAAGCATACTTACATGATCGTTTTACATGTGCTAGATCTTCCTCAAATAAAATGTGTAGCATATATATATATATATATATATATATATATATATATATATATATATATATATTGTTATATACAAAATATGAGGATATATATTTGAGGAAGATCTAGCATACGTAAAGCGATTATGTAAGAAGTTTGCCTCATTCTTAAAGAAGTAACTCAGTGTTTCTGACATGTAGCCGTATTAGTTTTGTTTCTTCCAACTGAAAAGTTACTGTCACTGACTTATGGAATTTTTGAAATTAGCCTTTAAAATGAAAGATTATATTGTAAAATATGATTCCATGGAAACGTTTTCAAGGTATAAACAAATGATGATTTCGGTGTAAGTGGATCACGCTGAAACTGAAAGATTTGAGTGCACGTTGCATGGATGGCAAGAGCCGAAACTTATAGTTTCACAAAAAGTACAATTTTTAGGGCTATTACCTTTTCACCTTAGCTTTTAAAATGTTACACTGTGTTCTTTTTGTTTACTCCAGTGCTACAGGACGTTTCGGGATGTGGGTCAGGGTTACGTATTCTATAAGGCGCGATTAGTTTAAGAAAACGGTTGTTTTTAGACGGAGAGCCGAAAACAAGTTCATCAGAAAATCTTAGGACTGTTTTGAAGTGACTAATCACTGTTGGAGACACGCAATAGATGGAGATTTCCACTTTTTGTCGGGGATAAGAATTCTTTGAGGAATAAGGAATAATATTTTAAACGCCAGGATATTTTTTTTGTTTAAATTGTATTTACGATGTATTTCGGAATACGTGTGTATAAAATGAATTAATGCAATGTTCATACAACAATAAATAACTATCAAGGAAAACCGATCTAATAGGCCATTTGACAACTTTTAGAAAACCATCTTAGATTGTTTATTACATGACACTATGCAAACGATTTCACAAATTTTCTGTACTGCTAATTCTGTAATTGCAACAAGAGTCAACGACAAAGTTCAAATGAAAAAAAAGATCGCCAAAACTCAACTTCCGCCAGATTCGTTTTACATGGCTCCTGTGACGCCACATGCATGCAAACACGCCAACAGCAGGAGAGTAACCTGAGAAAGAAAGTAGTTTTGGGTTTTTTGAAGACCTTGAGGAAAATTGTCTATAAATGGTATGTAGTGCCACAGGAGCATTTGAATGTATTTTTCGTGAAGAACATTTTAATGTCAATAAATGTTTAATATTTTAATCTATGAAATTTTATTAGGTATTATCTTCTTCTGTGTATTGTTTAGGTTAGTATCAATATTCATCAACATAGAAACATTTTCACAGGAGAGAGGCAGGTGCAGAGTATCAAGGATCCGAAAACAACTGAGGTCTGTCAATATTTAATGAATTAGACAATCAGGTTCACTTGATCAATTATAGTCAATCAAAAAATAGGGAATTAGTTAAATTATCTAATCCATGATACTAGTTTGATGAGAGGTTATGTCAACTGTTTGAGAGTATTTAGTGCAGAGATGTTCCATAATTTTATTTTTTAACAGATATTACTGTATTATCCTTCAGCTATTTGCAATAATGAATAAAAACATAATAATACACCGCAAATTATGTTTGTAATAAAAATTAATGTGGCATTTGTTAGTACATTGTAAATCAATAAGGCATTGATTGATAATTGACAGTTTATTAGTCAACATAGTGTATTAAACAAAACAAATACAAACTTCAATAAATGTCATCTTTATATGTTTGATGTTTAAGCATGAAATTCACAGAAAAGTGTAACTCTTAATCTTAACTCATAATATTACAGTTGGAGAAGGATATGACAAACTTTACCTAATACAAAATTGGCTTCAGCCAGATAAATTTAATGGCGTTTTTATGTGAAAACATGTCTTCTGGATTATAAAAATAAATAGTTTCATTATAAAATTAAAAACCTTCTCTAGAATATTGGGCTTGTTGGAGTGACCTGGTAGGAAGAAACCCGCAAGCGGACAGGTAGGTCGGCGCTGGGTCTTGCTATCCAGCGGAGGTGGGTCTCCGCTATCTCCCGCGATAAAAACGGGACGAATGACCTTAGCAGTTGAGGCACCCGGAATCACTAATCAATCAATCAATGGAATATTGATATCCAAATATAGAACATCATCGCTTCTTCTTTAGCTTCTGTAGAGACTCCTGTCCTGTGTCGCGGCTCTTCACCGACAGGTCTGAGCACGTCCGGGAAACGCTGAGACAGGCGCGGATTCTCAGGTTTCTAATTGTGCGCGGCCGTTATGAAATGCGGGAACTTTATTGTTTTACGGCTTGGCTCCAGCGGTCGGGCAACCCCCAAATGGACGGGCGAAGGCGCAACGCCCAGCCACCGCCGCCAGGTGCGGTAGGTTAGCGCAAAACAATTGCTTGCTTCCGAGAGCCGCACATCCATGTGCTGAAGCTGAGTTTATTACACTCACTTGAATATATTTCTATGATATTGACTTTTACTCCGCTTCCATTATTTATGTCGAAAGAAAGTGGTCCGATTCAGAGGGAAATGTTCTTAAATTTACTGTTCAAATGTTAGTGTAACCATTGAATATTCGATGTCAGAATAGTTTCAGTTTCCAGGGATCAATATTTTACGGACACACACTAGTACACGTCATTTGGTCTGCTGGGAATTGGAAACCTGAGTAACGTATTTTTTAAATAAAAGTATCATTTATTGAGTTCACAAAGCAGAAAATAGCATTGTGCTACAACAAGAGAAATATGAAACATTCCTAAGAAAACATACGCTGATGTACAAGATAATGAACGTAAGAATGTGGTATGATACATGTACTCGCAAACGCCCATGAGCACATTTCTCTTTCAGGCATTCTTTTATCATACATTACCGATTACTAGATAGCGTCTACATCACATATTACTCTCGTTGGCGATACAGTAGGCCGTGCTTTCTCTCTCTATGACGTACAGTATACTCAAGCGCCATCTTCCTCTTTCCCCCCATTTTTTTCTGCGTTTTGCGGCCGCTTCGAGTTCATTCACTGGGGCTCGACATTAACCCAGCGGAGTATCACTGGCTCAATCTCTTGTTTACCGCCGACGCGGCCTTGCAGCGGCCTGCTTGCCCTACGCGTGGGCCACGCGGGGGGGGGGGGGCGGGGCGTGGAGGAGCGCCGCAGCCGCCGCGTGCGCATCTTCTCTTCTCTTTCGCGGTCAAGGTGAAAAATAATCTCTTCCGTTTTTCCTTTCCGTGGGTGCCGGTCTTCTCGGAGCCAGGCATCAATCACAAAGGCGGCAGAAATAGCGCAGACGGCGGGCGGCGGGCGGCGGGCGGGGGGAGGCGCTCGAGATAGGCCGCGGGGCGGGCGCCCGGGGCGAGCTTGGGCCGCACGCAGCGCCCGAGCGGCCGGGCAGGGAGGGTCCACGTTTCCAAATGTATGCATGTTTACGTATTCTGCGGCGTGGGGTATTCGTTTTAATTAATGTTTTCTGCTTTTGAGAAAGCAGTTCATGAAACGATTGTATAAATAGTGGGTCGCCGTTTGGGCCATTCTGATAAATGCAATTCACGTTCTCTTAGTCCAGGAGTAATCGGATCTCTCCAGTTGTGACAGATTTCCAGTGTTAGACAACCTTTCCAGTGTCTGGTCAACGCATATTTCAAATGTTGTCTAGGAGGACGCTTGCAGCTTACAAGTGTGTTAAATCACTTTCTGGGTGGTTATTGTTTTTAAATAAAGCGTGTTGGGCGTGAAATAAAATTGTATGTTTTGAATGTCGTCAAAGAACACTTGCATTTCTTCCCCATACGTCTCATATAGTTATTATTTTGCTTTGACAAATTAAATAAAATCAAGACCAATTCTTGAGAAATAGTCCATGGACAAATCGTATGAGAGAATGTGAAATGCTTATGTTGTTTCCTTTCAAATTATTCATCTTTATCATATTACTCTTGCTATTTTAGGAGCGCACAGAAATTATTTTCATTGTATTTGGTATTTTTTTAAATTAATTTATGAGCACGTTTAAGATAAAATGTCAAGAATATAACCTAACATTGGCTTTTAATTGACTTATTATAAATTATATTTGAAGTAACCATGATGTTTCAATTTATGATGATATGCTTCGAAGAAAATTCTATCAATTGAAATTAGTGTGCCAACGGAAGTAAGACAATATTGCTGTTATTAAATTTGGTAAGCTGATCCAGGTAGTAGAATATTAAAAATTGTTTATTTCTTAGGATTCATTTCTTTCAAAAATGCATTAAAAAGACTGTGAAATCTCTTTTGAGAGATTTTGTACTTAAAAAATGAAAGGCATTTTTATCGCGTGGAACGAGTAAGGTAGCACAGTACTGCTGCCTCCCGATGCGATAAAATACCTGAGTTCTGGATCCATGCATCAGAAGATGTCTGGTTCCTTTCATCTCAGACAAACTTGAAGAGAATGCGGTCTTTCCTTCGTCATCATTTCCTCGTCCAGATCGTGCACGCGGTATAGACCTTCCATTAAAAGTATTCGGAATTCTTCGCGCACTTATAACCCTGCATTATGAGCACTCGACTCTTGAAGCAACGTGCATCGCCTGGCCCGGTACAACACGAAACACTCAAGTCGCTGCAACTTGAGCGCGGAGGAAGCGAACAGACGCGACTTTGTGGAATCGTGACGGGCGCACGCGCTGCGCCGCGCCGCGCGTCGTCCGCGCGCGCGGGAGACAGAGCGTGACGGGTCGTGCGGCGGCGGCGTGCGCGTGCGCCGGACACACGCGCGCGCGCGGGGAAACCCTCAGGGGCCCGGGGCGACGGTGCAGCGCCGAGCGCGTCACGGGAACTATTGTGTCTCAGCCAAACGCGCTGCCGCCGCCGTCGCGTGCCGCCCTCGCCCGCTCGCGCGCGCGCGCGCGGGCGTGCGGGCGAGCGTCCGAGCACGGGCGAGCGCGCGCGGAGCGGGCAGAGGCGGGTGGGCGCGGATTTGCATGATATAGGGGCTGTAAACGCGGGGCAACGCCGCAATCTCCGCCTGTATGAACCGCATCCAACGCGCGCCCGCGCCCGCGTTCGTAATGGGGAGGGTCCCAGGGGCCTCCGACGCGCCCGCATTAACACAGTCGGACGCGCGCGCGCCTGGCGCCGGACATCTCGTCGACCCTCGCACGGATGTGCTTGCTTGCATGTTGTACTTCGCTCATAGTCCCGATGAGCGAGCGGCGTTGGGTTTATGGCGATCGGAGAGACGTATTGCTGGCAATGTCTGCCTCACGAGGAAGTCCCGAATACGCAATCAAGTGAGCGATTGCGTTGTGGCGTCTGTAGGTTGATATCGAGAAGGTTTCCTGAATTACAAATGTGAGATTTGTAAACGCAAATCGAACGTATGGAACGAAGAAATGGTAATGTCAGGATATTGTCTCCATTAAAGACTGATTAATATTTCGTAATGATGTACCCTGTTAAATACTACAGTGACAATATTATACTTCAGCTAAAATATTTCATAGTGATATACTATGTACACCATAGGACTTTTGCGTGATATTATTTGAAGCTATTAAGAATTTTATTTTCATAATTATTTATCTTCGAAAATTACGTTACTCGTTGAAGTTAGTATTATATAATTTGAAAACATCTAGATAATGAAAAAAAATACAAATACTCACTTACGAATTCAGACAAGCGCAATACAAGAAATATACTTTTTATCGATATTTTACAATATAACAATCACAATCACTTACACACCTCCTGGGTATAATAATGAGCTTTGAAGTTTCTAGGGTTGGGATTAACTTACTTTAATATTCGCGAGGCACGGCATGACCATTCTCTTTTCTCTTTTCGCGTTTTCGAGGACTCGCCAAGCCGCTGTCCCTGTCTGATCGCCTCAAAGATCGTTCTGCAGAGCGCTCAAGCCTCGCCGAGTCACAGTGGTTCTCTCAGAAACAAACGGCAGGTGCGAGAATCAGAACGTGTCCGACGTCAGAGAACATCTTTAGTGTGCATACTGCTTCTCGCAAGAGACTATCCAATAAAATACCCGTTACACGTTCAGTTTTGATACCGAATGTTGATATTACTCGGTCCGCGCGTTTATACTTCATATCCGCATAAATCTTCAGATTCCCATTAAGATATAATTTGAAGTTGTTCATTAATTAAGTTCGTACATAAACATCTCCCGTAATTAAATGTATGCTGTCCTTTGATAAGTGAATAAACTCGCATCCATTGTATTCTCTGAGGAAGAACCACGACAAGAAGTTCTGAATTGTTGTTGGTACGCTTGAAGTAAGGAAGCATACTTGCCTTTAACCATATTCTCGAATTTTCCTTATCTCCGTTGACATTTTCCTGAAAACCTTTAAGCATGGAGATCAACGGAGAACATGTTTAGATGAAACCATCGAATAACTTTCGCGGATGCATGAACTGAGATAACAAGCCTGATCTACATAAGGTTAACGATGTATGAGAAAACGTGAATCCTCATATCAAAAATACATTGTGTGTGTAATGTTGTTAACTGTGTAGTGTGGTTAATACTCGTTGTTGAATTCATTGTTGTCAGTAATTGTGTCATTCACTAAATCTATATTAAAGATATGCAAACGTACTCGATATCTTGATGAGTATTTCTACTAGTTGGCTTAAATATAAGTATTTATTTTTGCTTCTTTTCTGTGACGTTTCTGTTCTAAAGCGTACTTTTGCTGTAAGATATGAATTCGTTGCCTTTGAACAAGCTTTTTTGCTGATAATGTGAGTTGAATTATTGTTCTTATATTTGCAGTAAGAATTAAATAATTATTTGATTGAACATTTGAGATAAAATCTATTAATGAGTATGTGCAGGAAGTTTGTTTTTTAAAGCGATTTGAGGACTCAACGTTCGTTCAGTAATTGTATATTGAGGAGCGAAAATGAAGACTCTCCCAGCCCCAGACGCGAGCGCTTTATTCTGTCTCCGCGTGGCCGTTGTTGGCGAGACGCGCGGCAGCGGCGCGTGGGAGGCGGCCGGCCGGCCAATGGAGCGGCGCGGCGCGCGCGGTGGCGGGGGGCGGGGCAGGCGACACTGGCGACGCGTCGCGACGCCGCGCAAAAAGCGTCGCGACGCCGCGTCGCGGCTGCGCCGGGATGTCACCGCCCATTAGTCGGCGCGTGCGCGGAGCGCGGCCCGGGCGGCGGCGCGCGCGGGAAGGGGTGCGGCGGCGTCGCGACGCGCGGCGGTGTCGCCGCCACGCGGCGTCGCCCGCACCGCGCCGCGGCTCGGCCCGGCCCGGCCCGGCCCGTCGCGCCGTCGCGGGCGCATGTCCAACCGCGCGTCCGGCCGGGGGCGGAGAGGGGGGTCCTCTGCCGTTTTTCTCGCAGCTTCCTTCTCTTTTTCCTCCTCCGGTCCTCCGCCTGCCGCTGTGCCTGCCCGCGCCACCCCCGCGCTTCGCTTTCGCCCCTTCCTCGCTTCCTGACGTCGCCGCCGTGCCACCGACGCAGTCCGCCCCCTGCGACACGCTCCGGACGCCCCGCGCGGGGCGGGGCGGGGCGGGGCGGAGGCGGGCGTCTCTGCGCCGGGCAACCCTTTCTCGCAGCCGCCTCACAGTAGGGCGAGGGCGGTCCGGCAAGGCACGCCGCTCTGCCTGTCTTCCTCATTCCGCGACTCTCTTGATTGCGTCTCGCATATCGACGTGCGTTCGATATCCAATCTTCACCTGAACGTGTACAGTCGATAGCAACCCCCAGCTGAATTATTTCTTGAGGCGTCTTCAGATCGTTGCGGTGCCGGTTTGCGAGCAAGTGTTCGGCCGCCACCTTCCGCAGCATCTTCCGTATCTCGTCCGCGCGCGTGGTACCTG
Organism: Teleogryllus occipitalis; assembly: GCA_011170035.1. Taxonomy (NCBI): domain Eukaryota; kingdom Metazoa; phylum Arthropoda; class Insecta; order Orthoptera; family Gryllidae; genus Teleogryllus; species Teleogryllus occipitalis. Next base: position 57,416 of record BLKR01001194.1, on the reverse strand, counting down.
GTGTGCGGTGCGCGAGTGAGCGAGTAGTACCCGTCCGGAGGGGTGCGGGTGCGGGGCGGCAGGGGGCGGCGCCCAGTGCGCATGAGCGAGGGTCCAGGCGTCGCGGCGGCTCCTGCGCAGCGCTCGCGCGGGTGACGGCAGCCGCCCCCTCCCCCGCCCCGCCTCCGCCTCCGCCTGCGTCTCCGCCGCGCCTCGCCTCGCCTCGCCTCTTCCTTCGCCAGCCGAGATGCGGCCCTCTGGCGCGGGGCGCGCCCTCGACGGTGAGTTGCGGTCGCTCGCGCCTCCCTCCCCTCCCCCTCCTCCTCCTCCTCCTCCCCCTCTGCCTTCGCCGCCGCCGCTGTTAAAGACGTCGTGATTTACGCGCGACGCGGGGCGGCGCGGGGCGGGGCGACGAGGCGAAGGCGGCGGTGGCGACCGTTGGCGTCTAATTGAATCGAAGGGCGCGATTATCGCTCCACGTTGTGTTATCATTCGGGGTTTGTGTATCTCCGTTAGCATGAATTGAATTCCTGTGCATTAACCTATTAATGTCGAATATATCAAACATTTTACCGCCTGCATTAATGCTTAATGCGTGCTACTTATACGTTTAACCGAAAGTTATTGCGCACATACATCATTTAAAGTATTAAAATTCCCTAGAGAACGGTTAATGTTTACATAAATAACGTCTTAGTTCACTGGGGATCCCGAGTAAATCATGCGCGCGCGCATTGCCGCCGCGGGAGGGGCTCCTAGTCCATCTTAATTGTCGCACGCGGCCGCTAATAGGCGCATGGACAATGACGTGGGGCCATAAATTGCGTGCGTGCTTCTGGCCGGCCGGCCACCGCCTCTTGCTGGGCGACGCACGGGCGTCGGGAGCTCAGTGCGCGGGGGCGTGGGGCGGAGAGGTGGGAGGGGCCACAGCAGGCCCTGCAGATGGGTATTAGGAGCCGTGGGGAGTGAGAAGGTCTGGGCGGAGGGAAGCAGATGCAGGAAGAGTTTTGAGGAGAGAAGGGAAGACATTGCTGAGACGTGCGAGGGAAAAGCAGTACGTGCAATGGATAATTGGAAATGAAATCATAACTTATAAATCTATCCTGCCCTGATGTTGATGGAGTCATAATGAAGCTGTGCGAAAATATATCAGTATCTACGAAGTGTGATAAAAATATTTGTTGAAGGGCAGACATAAGGAATACCTGACAAATTTTATCAAGCGGATTTAACGTGTGCGTAAAGAACAGTTCAGATCATTAATTTCATGGTATTTTCAGACTTACAAAAGACAGTCCTTTTTGTGCTTTGGCTCCTTTTCTTCGTAATTACTTCCTAATTAAATATTATGACATGAAATAACAATTCATCAGGACAATGTTTTACAGTTCTTTTCTTTTAAGACATGTCTATTTTCTTCATACGCGAAAATTGTTACCGCGTAGTTTGTTTTCGTCGAGGTGTAAAAGCTCATACCACGAAAATATGTTTCCACACAAAGTTTCGAGAAGTTGGTGTAGAAGAGCGTGCCATTGTTCCTATTTTCTGGCGCTGAGTGCTCGTCTTATTGTCTATAAATAACGTTGACGTATCCTTAACTGCCCCAACAGAAACAGCGTCCGCCGCCGCAACGCCCGTTCCACTCCACGCCCACTCCATCATGCCTCGCCCGCGAGTTTACCTAAAACCGAAGCGAATCGTCTGTGGCCCGGCGAACCCTAAAATTTCAGTCCATTGCAAACTGTAATGATCGGGAGCACACCCAACGCAAAAGCGGAAAGTCGTAGACAGCACGACGGGCAATCGACATTGACCGTTTCAGTCGTCCCGGTCGTCCGACGCCTTCTGTGTCTTAGACGGAGTTTCTCGGCAATAAATCTGCGCCCGGCGACGACGTCGCACCCGCCGCCTTGCTCCTTCCGCCGTCGCCACCGCCTCCGCCGCCCTCGGCCCCTCCGCTTCAAGGCTGCACGCGCCTTTACAGGCGGGTTTCCTGCCTAATTGCGTGCCAGACAGAGACACGGCAACGACACTTCCATACGCCGGTGTTATTTCCAAGGTTAAGGCAACTAATAAGGCATCATTTACTTTATGGCGGTTACTTCACTGCGGGGTCCCCTTTTTATGAACCCGCTGCCTCGCCGCGAACACGACATTTCCGAGGCCCCCTCGCGGTCCTCGCGCTGTGAAATTGCGTCCATTTTTCCTTCTCATTATCGGCTCCGGCGCCGGGAACGGGCCTGGTGCCGGGTGTGGCCGCGGCGTGTCCGGATGTGACGTGCAGAAAATGCGCTTGCTCTTGTGTAATGGATTTCTCTGTAGTGCGTGGGCCTCTTAGTCCCTGTTGGTTTGCAAGATACAGTTTTGAGATAGTCGGCAAACCTCAGTCACGTTTATTGGGTCATCTGATTCAGCCTTGGAACACACACGAAGACGGTGTCAAAAGCCAGGCTTAACGACTGCGGCAAATTGCTTATTTGTGGATTGTCTTGTGTCAAGAAGATATAATAACTTCATTTCATGGGTGATATGTGTAGTAATTGGACTACACTCTTCTTGCACGCCGATAAATGGGATTGAACACGCAACAGCGAATCCACAATGAATGGCAAACAAATCTTGACGTGCTAAGTAATTAATGATTGGCTTGGTAATACGCGTCAATTTAAAGAACATCACTTTCTTTCAAATATGTTTATTGAAAGGATACATGGGTGCTCCAATATTATTATTATTATTATTATTATTATTATTATTATTATTATTATTATTATTATTATTATTATTATTATTATTCGTTATTGTTGTTATAATGATTTACATCCTCAGACTTTAATATTGAATGACGTGATATTTCCGATATGTTTCTTTTAGAACGTTTGATTTATTCACCAAGATTCTAGGAAGGATACCGTGAAGTTTCTTTAGAAACATTCTATAATTGATAATCATTTCTGAGTTGTCTTCCGATTTCATTTCCAACTAAACATTTTTTATAATAAAACAGTTGTCATCGTGATAGGAATGTTTCTTGTCCTGATTGAAGATTGTTATTGTTCCCATTATTCTTGCGAGCACAAAATCGTGATAAAAAACCATCTAGGAAGGTATCGTGTGTTGGAAATTTAAGAAAGTTAAGGTACTCTGTGTTAAATATAATACAGTACTTGTGTAATAAAGACCTGAAATCAAGTGACTCTGGTACAGTCGTTTAAATAAAACTAGAGGTTCATAGCAGATTACGTAACTCTGACAGTTAAGTCAGTGCAGTTATGACGAGTCACACTCGCCGCAGCGGCAGACTTCGGTCAGCGACGTCATCCAAGCATGACATCATAGTAATTTTTACGATATCTACTCTGCACAGCTTCTTCATTGTTGTGCGTTTACGACTACGTTATTCCAAACTTACGTGTTTCTTTTTTAGAACCATTCCGGCTTGCTCGTGTGAGTTGGTGGCAGAACATAATCTCATAAATGTATTTTTTCACATATTTAACAGTTAATTATGTGTTAAGCACGTGATGAAATAAAACCAAGAATTCGATAGCTTTTACAATCGCAATTACACGCGATGAGGAATGTGCGAAACACACGGGCTGCATAATGTTAGGAACTCACTTTGTCCCGTTTCACAAGGGAAAAGCGCTTTATAGATCGGAACAGAATGACGACATTCTCGTTCCTCACCAAGATGCATTGATTTGCGAAGGAAACATCATATTCATCTTCATTCTTCCGAGAAGTGATACCGGGGGTTCTTTTGATGTGTTAATTCCCCGCCCCCTCGTTGCGCTCGTGTAGTTTGCTTCCAAGGCCTCCGGAGAGTTCAGTGGTTCGTCTCGAGCGTCGCCAGGCAGCGGAGCCTCCGCGTGCAGAACCGATCGCTTCTGATTGATGGTGCGCCTCTCGCGCCGCTCCGCTCCGCTCCGCGCCCCACGCACCTCGCCCCCCCCCCCGCCCCCGAGCGGGGAGGGGGTCGCGCTCTGATTACCGGGGGTGTTGTTTGAACAAGCGCGCACACAGCCTCCGGACGCAGATTACGGCGCTAGGCGGAGTGTGAGCGGCGGCGCGGGAGGGCGCGGATGAGGACGACGACGAGGGCGAGGGCGAGGGCGGCTCTCCCCGCCCCACGCCCTTCCCCGCCTCTCGTCCCCGCTCCGAGGACGATCGATAGAGCGCGCGACGTGCCAATCGCACGGCGTCTTTTTATCCCGCCCCCTCCTCCTCCTTCTCCTCCGCCGCCGCCTCCGCGACGGCGCACGTGGCCACCCCGCCGCCCTCCTCCCGCCAGCGGTCACTGGGCCTTTCCGCAGCCAGGACGACCCTGCGAGATGCCACCCCGGGCCTGCCGGGAGAGCGCGAACACACCGTTTCAGAACGGGCATCGTGAGGAGAAAATATGTTTGCGCCTTGGACGATTTTTTCATCATTCAAGAGAAGGAATTAATTGTTTGTTGGCACTTTACACACATACCGCATTTATTACCAAGCTCAGGAATTGAGAATATCCAAGTTGGACTAATTCTTGACAAGCAAATAATGTAAATGAATGTAAAAATCTAAATCTGTATGCCAAAAAATCCATCAAAACATACGATGGTGACCATCGATAAATTTTGAAGAAATTCAAAACTATAAAACATCCATGTTGTATAAAATGATCTCATTATACACAATTACAGGCTCAATTGTAATTTTCTCGTTAATTATTCTTGAAGATTTGTTTAGATTTTCAGTAGTTCATATTGTTTATTATTAAACTAGTCAACATCAAGTGTACTCAAAATGTAGGAATTTATGTACAAGATAAGACCATTTACGATTCATCTTCTTTCAAATTTATTATTTTTATTAGGTCTCAAAATTATGTAATCCACATTAAATGTTTAAAATATGATATATGTTTTAACATTTACGTTCAATTTCACTTTTTTAAATAGTAAATCACTAGGATATTGTGTTACAAACTAATAAAAAAAATTCGCCCAACAGTACACCAAATATTTAATAAAATTCACTATTGTCAACGTCTTGCAAACTCAGACTTTAAATTGTACAAATTTTATGCTTTTAAGGTAAATAAACAGAAAATATTTTGGCTACCGATACGACCTAGCAAATATTATAATAAATTAGGAGCGGATTCTCTTTGAAACTGTGAAATATCCATTAAGTATTAATTTAGAATAATCAACTGATATGCTTCATTAACTTCATTTCACACTATTACACTAACAAAATGTGATTCTGCCTGGTACATTGTTGCATGCTGCACTCTTCGAAGTACACAACGCTGCATTGCCTCAGACTGAAGCACGCTTTGTACAATAGGGAGGTTATGGTTTTTCGCAATTGCTGCATCGGCGCGGCGTGCGTGCGTGCGTGCGTGCGCGCGCGCGCGCGTCGATGCGTGCGCGTGTCGCGGCGTGGGCAGCGCGCCTCACCGCGTGCGTCTGTGTCTGTGCAGGCGAAGGCCGAGGCAGGAGTTCTCCCGAAGCCCGCGGAGATAAAAGCAACAAGATGCCAACTGCCGCAGCTGCTCCGCGCATGCGTACAGCGGACGACCAATCCGGAGCGAGCAAGTTGAAGTTGCCTGGGCCACCACCAACACTCATGATGGAAGTAGTAAGTACAGACATAGTCAAGTAGCATCGGTCCCTCTCTACCCCCACCAGGCGCCTGCCGCCGCCTCCTCCTCCTCCTCTTCCTCTCCGTTCCTCCTCGCTTCGCCTCTTCCCCTATCCCCCTCCTGGGCCCCCCTACCTTTCACGGCGCCCCCCTCTCTGTCTCCCCTCCCAGGCGCTCACCTTCTTTCCCCTCGCGCACCCCTCCGCGCCCTTCCCCTTCTTAAAAAACGTATCGACCTCACCTATTCTCAGATTCCCAGCTTGACCCCCGTTGCCCTTTCTCTCTTCTTTTCCCCCTTTCTCTTTCTCGCACTTTGCAGCGCGCGCCCGAACAACGCAGGAGGAGGCCCTCCACAAAAAAATATTCCGCCGAGCCTACCGAAAATATTTCAAACGATTTTCGGCCAAACCCGGCACCCGCCTGAATCCGCGACACGCAGTTAAATACGTAGCTCGCCTCCACAAAGGGTTGCGCGAGACGACAGCGCCGGGCACTTCGTGCGCGCTCGGTGGCGCTCGTGTAAATCCGTTTTCGCTGGCAGCGCGGCCTGTTATATTCCCGATAGGCCTGTCTGAGTGAAGTCCCTCGCCCGCCCGCCCTCCCTGCCGCCTCCGCCCGCGCCGCCCGCGCCGCCTCCGCCGGCACCGCCGTCCCCCCCCCTCCGGCGCGTGGGGTTGCCGCTTGCTCCAGTATTATGACCGGCGAATGCTATATGGGCAGTATGGTTCCATCTGGCCTGCCTGCCCCGGCCGGCGCCTTCAGGGGACGGCGCACGCTGTGACACGGGCGTGAGCTAGGAGAGGGGGCAGCGCAGGTGCGACGCGTGCGCTCACGCAGCCGTCGCCTCCGCCGCCACCATCGCCGCCGCCGTCACCGCCGCCTCGGCCGCGCGAGTGTCCCCGGGCCATGTGACACCCACTGCGACGCCTTCGCTCCGCCACGCGACTCGTCCCGGATTACGCGGGCAGCCTCCTCGCGCGTGTGCCGCCTAGTGTTGTGGCCGTGCGGAGACACTGCTGGGACTGTGAGGGAGGGCCATGTGCGATGGCGTGAGCGCGCGCCGGCGATGCGCCCAGCCGCCGCGGCGCCGCCGCCTCCGCCGCTGATCGCCCGCAGAGCGCCGCTCCGCCCGGCCGCGGCCGCCGCCGCTCCTCCGAGCCTCCGCCTGCGTCGCCGCCTCCATGATCCTCATGCAGAATAACCTAGCGTTGGGTGGCTCGTGCCCGCCGGGGGCAGCGGGCGGGTCGCCGGCCGCGCCGCCCCCGCAGCCGCCCCCGCACCTCCCGCACCACCGCTCCCTGTGCCACCAGCAACAGCAACAACAGCAACAGCAACGAGGCCTGTGCGACCGCTTCCCGGCGCCGCCGCCGCCGCCGCCACCGCCGCCGCAGCACGCGGGCCCGCCCGGGCCGCCGCCGCCGCCCGGCGCCGCCCCGCCGGCCACGCACGCCGCCTCCAGGCTCGCACCCCTCAACGTGAGTGTACGATCTCCACGTGTCGCTTGGCCCGCACGACAACGCACGCGCGCGCACGGCCGTGCCGACGCCGCGCGACCAGTGGTCGTGCACGAGCGTGGCGTGTCCGCGGGATGTATGTGCGAGTGAGAAATCGCAACGGGTATTAGCGCCTTCGTGGCTTTTAAGCACGTGACATTCCAGTTCAATGGCACCTAGAAATAATTCAAATGTTTGTCTTCTGTGATGTGGTTTGAAGGATACCTAAAGTGATGTGTTGGAGAGAGAAATATGATGCTCAATTATATGGATGTGTTTGCCGAAATGTTTCTGTTAAAAAAACTGATTTTAGCCCTAGTTAATGGCATTTAATTAATTACAGAACATTAGATGCTGGTAAGCTCTTCTAACCTTAAATTTAAGCATAAAACAGTGAAATACATGGATGTTATTACGTAGTGTTAAAAACAAATAGAATAGCAGGCATTGATACAGCTCCGCAGTGATGACAAAGCCATTGACGCAAACCCCGCCCCGCATCAAAGCGCGTAGGTCACACGCATTCGCCACCGAAATGAATAAAGGCATGAGTTGCGTCCCCGCCCCCGCGTGTGCTCTGTGTGCTATGCAGTTCGCCTGTTCATTGTGCGCGGAACAAAACGAACGACGCATATCGATGAGCGCGTCAAATGTCCAGGCCCTGTCGCGGCCTTTCGGGCGAACGCGCGATTCGCAAACACCAGCTTCCCGCGCCGCGCCCGCAGCAACGCCGACGATTCGTTGGGCGTTCGTTTTAACGCCTCCCAATCCGCTCTCGGTAATCGCCCCGGCTCCAGCGCGTTTGCAAAATGGCACTTGCGCGCAGAATTTGAGCTGCCTCGGAAAGCGAGGACTTACTCACGTAAACTGCATGTTTATTTCAAATCTAATACGCGAGTTTATCGCGCGCGATGCGATCAGTTTAATGGTTTCCAGTGAATCGCCCCGTTTACGAATTTGGGGGCGCGCTCGTAGGAGATTAACGGGAGTGCCGAATTCGGTTGCGTGCGGTGCGAGGGCCGGGCGTGTGGTTTTTCTTGAAGTGGAGCGGTTGGAGGACGGTTGAGGACGGCGCGATGTGAGGAGCCGAGCGCGGCGGCGGGCGCGCAGGTAGCCGGGAGCTCGCCGCCGCCTCGCCCGGGCGAGGGGCCCGCGCCGGCCCGGCTGCCGCCCGCCGGCCGCCCGCCAGCCCGCCCGCCCGGCGCCCGCCCGCCCGGCGCCCGCCAGCCCAGCCCCGAGTGATCGCCCGCGCCGCTTGCACAGCGCGATTAATGCATCAGCAGACCGAACCCGCGCTTCCCCGTCCTCTGGTGAGGCAGGCCCTAATCATTCTTTAAACTAAATTTTTTAATTGTTAATAAGTGTTAAAAATATTTTAATATTCATTTTTAAAATCGGAAAGATTAGAGTTTATTTTCACGTTCAGATTTATTACTTCTGATCAAGTTTTGAACATTTTACAAGCTCGTTTAGTTTGGTCATGCTGAAGGCCTTCGATGTTATTAATCCGTCCAGATCATTTTTGCCCATTGGTTGTGCTGCTTGTAAAATGTATTATTTATCGTACTGCATGAATTTGCGGGGAGATAATAGTACAATGATCGAAATTCCGTAGGCAGATCTCAACGTCTTCATGAAAAACATGTAAAAATATCGCTGCTGTATGTCGTGGCATTTACTCTGATGACGATAAATAGTACAGTGAACTCAGTTGTAAGTGACCGTTAAAGGTTCGTGAAGGCTGTGACTTGATATCACAAAGTGAAATGTTATGTAACATATCAAGTACTATTGAATCATTATTTACCAACGTTATACGGAAATTATGGTTGTCCGCTTTTTGTATTATCCATTTTACCTATGAAACCAAAACATTTCAGAATTGCTTAGCAATGTCGAATCTCGAATTGGTATAATGTTTAAAACTGTAATAGGTTACAAGAAGAAAATCCAGAATACTCTTAGCAAAGTTAATTCACGTCGGTTGGCTATAAATATAACGTAAATATACTTTTTAAATATTTATTTTTATTTCATAAAAATAGCTATCTAAAAGTCGATACTTGCTGGCTTCCGGGTAATATTTTCTAATTTCTGCTGTATTCATAGTTTTTACAAATGTTTTTGTTGACATGATTATTACTGGTAACTATTTTGACGAACACTATTTACGCCCCTTTATGTTTTACAACTTCAAGATTACACAAATTTAGTTTGAACGTACTAAAAATGCACCACTAGAAGTTATGCTTCTATGCCAGCAACAAAACGAGAATAAAGGATGTCACTTCGAATAAACGAGTTTCCTATTCATAATAAACCTCAGAGTAGATGAAAACTACCGTGATAGAATGTTAAAAACATTTTCTTTCTTGTTTTTATCTTGAAAATAATGTATTTTGTGCGTTTTTTAAATTGCATTCTTTTACTTACAGAAAATGATCAAATATTCAAAAGTATACTGTATATTTTTATGACTTTAGAACATGTCTTTTTGCTTCGATGATACTTACAAACTAGCCATATAATAAAAGAAATTACTTAGTCATTCATTCTAAGTAGTAAAACAGGCGTCCAAAGAAATTTTCATTTTAATAGAAGCAGTTTACCATTCGCAAATACAAATGCTCTATGTAGGTAAGTTTATTTTGTATCACCCACGCTGTTTTCTACTGTGAACATCATTTAATTTCCTAAAAACTGTAGGTCAATTTTTACGGATATGTCACCCACACACAGCAATCACATGTGAAGTTACGTTTTTCATTACGGTACTTCGCTTTGGGAGGGATCATGGAGTAACTTTAAGACGATCACACTGTTACCCGATATTTATGTTAACTATGTTTTTATAGCCCGACGTGAGACTAAAATTCCGTCTTAACAGCAAACCAGAAGATGCACGGCGTTATAAGAGTATTTTCACTATAGTGTTGTTTATTTATTATTTAAATGTCACTTTTCATTCTTGTTACTACGATCCCATCTTATAAACCAACCAGAGTTTCAAGTTAGTTTGAACACATTGGGTGTTGAAAAATGTTTTGTTTGTAAGAATTTTCATGCGTGAGCATGTCAAACTTATAACTCTTTCATGAATCAGGGCATATCGTCATAAAAGCTCCCTTCGGAAACACATCTTTCGAACGCGCCCGCAGAAACAAATTCCGACCTCGGTCAGCGAGATAATTCCGCCGTGCAGGGCGGGGCGGGGCGGCGCGGCGCGCCGGGAGGACAAACAGCGAAGGCCGGCGATTGCACCAAACAAAAAATTTCGCTGGCGAGGGCGGCGAGGGCGAACGTCGCGTAATCCGCACTCACCACCGCCCTCGGCGCCCGCCGCCCGCGCCCGCGCCCATCGCCCATCGCCCCGCGCCGCGCCGCGCTGCGCCCCGCTCGCAATGCCTGCTCGCCATCCGATTAAGAGATAAAGTCCCGGCAACGAACCTGTTTCTCTGTGAATTCGCACATCAGCGACTCTCCCGGATCACATGTACGAGGCACTTGGGCAAGTCGGAAAGTCCCTGGTAAAAAAATACGGTAACCCACTTTCCCGGCTTGTGAAAAATGTAGGTGTCTCCTGTCTGTTTTGGGGTGAAGTGATTTAGATTGGCGAATGAAAACGGATCTGCTTAAGTAGTTTTTTTGCGAAGAAAGGAAGGTGGAAATTCATGAAAATAGCAAAAGCATGTTCTGCCACTGACGAAGGTTGATTCAGAATATGTAAGTTTATTTTTTTTTAAAATTTAAATACGTTCTAGAGAATATATCTTCTAAATGCTCAAATTATTACACTATTGATATTTGTATACATCCTTCCTTTTGCTCATTCCAACAATAAAACATGATTTTAACTTCGAACAAAAAGATTTACTTAAAACAAAAGAGTACTATGTATGTTTATTTCCCATTTCGAGAGACAAAATAGAATTATGCTACACCTAAAATAATTTCACTTGAACTATTTTTCTGTTGCACAATAAATCTTCAAGGTGTTTTCATTTTAAATTATTTTTACAAACGAATGGAGACTACAATATGCGATTCACAGACGCCAGGCTTAAGTTTCATGTTCCCCACTTCCAACGAAGAGGGTCTTGGGGACGTGTTTCTCGGAAAGCGCAAAAGTGCCTCCTCTGGCGAACCGGGGAGAAGCGCGACCTGTCAAACCCCATGCAAATTAAGTTTTCAAAGCCTCGCGGTTCGTCAGCGTAATTACCAGTTCGAAGCGGGGGATTTTTTAATCACAATATCTCCTATGCATATATTAAATCATAAATTTTTCACACCCTGTTCGCGCCGGTGCGGTCGATTAAAATACGCCGTATTTCATCCCCGAGTAAACACACATACACGAATCGGGCGGTTCTTTTAATTTATGCTGCGGCGTCGGGGACATGTTTTGCGTGCGACCTGCGCCGTAAAAAGTAAAAGAGGTCGCTTTACAGCCGTCGTCGCTGTGTTGTCTCCCGCGCCGGTGGCGACGGAGGGGGTCGCGACAACACCACTGGCTCAGGCTAATTTAAGGATATGAGCCCCTGCGGGTAAAATTGCCTTTGCGTGGGGGACTGCCACAGAGTGTGAATCATTTCTGCTTTAAAAATATTAGAACAATCTACGACATTCGTATGGAACTTTCTCAAAAACGTTCTTGAAATAAAGCAGTTAATTTAGCATGACTTAACGTATAATTCGTTTGAAGAAATAAAGATGTTATGGATGCAAAGTTTTCATTACATTTTGTCACTTCTCTTCGTATTAAACTAAGAGATGAAATACAATTTTTTGAGTTGAGACTGCCGCACCGCAATCTATTAATGTCTCACATTTGTAAATAAATATTTTAGTCTCATAAATAAATTGAAATAGTGTCACTTGTACTATAACGATGCGTGTTGCAGCAGCGTGATTTTCAGTTCCTAATTTTCAAGTTAGGATGTTCATTCACATAGTGCTGTCTAGAAGAAGGAAATTGGGCGGTATTTAACGGTGTAATGGGTAGATGTTTTGTTGATAAGTAAACAAAACTTGCTTTCTTGATTGAAGACCGTAAGCCTGATGATTTTGCTCGCCCTAGACAGTTGTTTTGTTTGTTAGGTCTTAGGCTACAATGGCGAAGGATGCAGAGTAGGGATGTAACATTGATTTATTTCACATCGATTCATTGAATCCGATGTTTTTCTATCATCGATGTTTAGTGCTCAATGTTCTTACGTTTGACATGGTCGATATTTAATTTTTAATGAAAAAAGTAGTCTATCATAAAAACTAATTCTAGAATAATTTTTCATAAATTCGTGAAACCGGAGCAGCAAAAAGATGAAAAATAACTTTGCCTAGTTTTCTTCGATGAATATAATCTTTTATATTTCAATTACCCAATCAGAGTTAAAGTTTCGTTAATTATTCGCATAAATTTTTGACTTTGTTCTGTCTGTTATATCCCAATAACGTTTTAATACTCACCCCCACCATTAAAACCCTCTCTTCCTTATGACCTCTACGTCAACCCCACCCAAAGAATAATGTTGAATATTATTAAAGTTTTAAAAACATCAATGGTTTGGGGGCGATGTATTATTAATATCGATGCTTTCATTTTGAAAATCGATAATTCGAAACATCGATGTTTCGTTGGTGATGTCTTATCCATAGGGCAGAACGAGGGCAGACACTGAGGGCAGGAGTGGGGCGGTTTCGCCCTGGCGTCGTCCCTTCTGCCGCCACCGCCGCCATCGCCGTCCGTCTGCTGACTAGGCGTAAAATATCCTCGAAAGCTCCTTTTCACTGAAGTCTGGCGAGCCTCCTTGTATCATAAGCGCTTTAAGGAAGCGAGACGACAAGAAGAATCGGCGACGGCACCCAGAACGGAAACTATTAACGAATTTACTGAGTGCAAACAAGTGGGAGACTCAAGACTGCGATGTTTGTGAGTAGTGGAAGGTCGTGAGTGTCTTTCTCAAAGTAGAATGATAATGCACTGCGTTCGGTTACCATGTTGGTTTAAAGTAGGCGTCAAGTCTACTTATAAATACTTACTCGGAAATATATTTTAGTCCATAGCGTGAAAGAATTGTGATGTATCGCAAATAATATGTTTGCAAAGTTTATCAATTGAGACCTCCCTATATCAAGAAATTACTTAATATTCAACACGCCCTACTGACCTATCGAGTCACACATGTTGATTTCTGAAGTTCGAATGTCATCATTAATTTGGTGTCATCTGTCGGAGATAGAGCTGTTACAAGATAAGTCAGACGTAATTTGGTTTGTGTCAATCGTTATCACCAAGGTCGAATGAAACGTAACCAAATTCAGTTTCTCGTTTAGCTAGCATCTGTCGCCTATGATGAAACGTGCAGCTCAACATCGACGGAACTCAAAAAGACAACAATTAAGCAGCGCCGAGCAAACGATTGCGCCCAGCGCATTATCGTCCCCCGAATGACTTTCACAAAAGGCAAGTGCGTACGTAGCGGCGTGAATATCTGTGGAAACGACTTGTTAACGTGTGTCTGGCACATAACGTCAGAGGGTACACGTTAACCCACAAAACCATTACGAGGCGGTTGTTTTATTTTATAACGAGTGTTCGGTAAAGAGCTCTCCTCCGAAAACAAAGCCGGCGCCTGACCTCCGGGCTGTACTGCGCCTGTTAGCGCCGTGCGGAGGCGCGGGGCGGGCGGGTGCTAATGGGCTTCGAAGAAGAGCCCCTTGGCCCCGGGCCCGGGGACACTGCGGCCAGCGGTCAGCACCTCCACACATTCGGCACTCGGCGAAGGGAAAGCCAGCCATTGGCCAGTCCCGAGTTTCTTTTGCCGAGCGCCTAACATTCGGTGCTCGCCCTATCCGTAGCGTGTCGGTATATCAACGCGGCATATCAAAGGAAGTTGACATTCGCCGAGCACCTCGGCTGCTCGGGATTCTGCGAGCAAGCGCTCGCGACTCGCCGATAGTCAAATGCGTGGAGCCGCCCTCAGAGGCGTTGGAAGCTCGGGCCAGCGTGAAACTTTGGCCAGCGCTGCAGCCAAAATATTTTGGCGGAAAGAACTGGAGAAATTAACTAAATGTCATGGACGGTGATTTTGCGTAACATTATCGAAAATCGTTTACAAAAGTTGGCATTGTAATAATAGTAAAATGTTTGATGTTGGATATTCATTTTCGACGCGTTATGTTGGTTAATTTAATATTTGTAATTTCTTGAAGTATTATATTACTCATAGTTTTTCGGGATGGTTCATATTTCTCCAAGCATTCCCATTTATAGATGTTTTAGAACTGTCCTTCAATATTGAATATTTAGTAATTTGGACGTAAATAGAGGTGTCAATTGTAAACATCGCAAAACCATTCGTTGCAATTTCTGCATTCGCGTCTTTGGAAACTTAAATAATTTTTCAAGTAAGTATTTTAATTGCTATGTTCACCTGCTTTAAACCAACATGGCATTTGAAAGTAGTGCATTATCTTTTGACTGTATGTACTCACCAACTGCTATATCTCAGTATCGCAGAGTTGCAATTTAATCCATTTAATCAGAATACTAATAATTCCAGAAATACAATATGAATACAATAATTATCCAGCAAAGAATTATTGCCTATTCATAAAATTAAGGATTATATATATATATATATATATATATATATATATATATATATATAATCTGCACCCAGCTAATTCTTTCGGAGGAATAATAGTAAAGTTAAAATAGTACTCAACCCATACTTTTCAGAAATTAAATGGAGCTGAAACTTGTAGCATAGTGCTTGATGTACAAAGAAAAGAAGATTATATTTTCCATTAATACAATTTATTATTATTCCGTGCTCACTCAACAACTTTGTTATGACTCAACTAAGCAATCTAAACATTCAAAAAAAATTTAAAAGTTTTAAGTAACTCTACTTTTAAAATTACTTCTTAATTACAATGTTTTCTGATTTCTTTGAAATATGATTCGAAAATAATAAAAAGTATGAATCACAGACTCGAAATAAAATTATTTATCATTTATTTAGTTTTAGTGGTATATCAACGGTGTACTTGATCCTTCTAATGTAAAAATTTCGGAAGTTTAAAGTTAAGTGATCCGGCATTCTTTTTATTTAGTTCGCTGAAGGAGAATATTTACCACTATGAAATTCTGGAATTATTATCTTTCTAATTATCATATAAATATTATCAATACTATGTTCTTTACTAAGAAATTCCGAAATTTTTATATTAGAAGGATCAAGGACACCGTTGATACAAAATTTATACGTACGTTGATTTTACAACAGCACTTACATAAAACACACGTGATAATGTGATGCTGATTGTTATACATTAACTGAACATTTCCGAATCGTTTGTAATCTACTAAAAGGGAGCTTCGGGTATTCTTGAAAGGAGAGCCGTATTTGGAATACTTCTTGTTAATAAACAAATTTAGATCACGGTATGTACGTTTATTTCGCACAATAAACTGACAAGTCATGTTATTCTACTAGCAGAATTATTTTTATTGAGCCGTAACTAGGCCATTACTCAAGAAAGTATTAAACTCATGCAAAGGCTGACATGAAGTTTTATTTCAAGTGGAACTAGATGGTGACCAGTTTTTCCAAGTTCACGTCATGTGTTAACAACAATTTCAGTGAAGATACGATTGACATTCGAATCAAGTCAGCCAGCGTAAAAGACAGTGCCCAGTTTTCCATGTGTAACATTACTCTTGTTTGTCTTGGGGACTATTCAGGGAGATTCTCGAAAGACATTTGTATTTATATAAAACACCCTTCTAAGAAAGTTTTATTGTAGAACATTCTAAAAGGAAGCACTATGCCACTATTTAATTGCCATCTTGTAATTGCAGGGCTGATTTTAAAATATAGTTTTGCACTAGCATTCCACCATTTACATCTTTTAAAGAAGAGAACAGTAACACACATGAGCGCAGGTACACTGAATGTGATCATACCTAACTCTAAATAACGTATACGTTTACACACGGTTATGTGCGAAATTATTTTCCAACTGATTCCAGAGAAACAAATTTCAAATAGATCACATTTAAAAGAAAATATTATTCCATATTAAACTTTCTCCTTTATTTTGAATATTTTATTTTCGTATCGAAATACAACATAATTTCTCGATATTTATTGTATTCCATTTTTTGAATTCATTCATTTCCAATATGCATATAAGTTTTTCATCTTTACTGTGTTTCATTCCTGTCACTACTCCATCGATAATGATTATCATACAGGACATTACATATTGTTGTTATATACTATTACATTGCGTTGTCTCATGTGTACTCATAACAATACAGGACAATCAATTCTTGTCATAATAAATAAAGATAATGAATGTTTTGTTTGACGTTAATTTGTCGACGATAATCTAAACACGACGCAGATTAACTAGAAAATTCTAAAACCACTTTCTTTCTCACGAGTTCTCCTAACATTTTTTTTATCACACCAGAGATGTCAGTGCACTTCATCAGGATGTTTCTTTGGCAACCACTTGTGGCTTTTAGGAAGCTGACACCATTGCTTCTATATTCCTGAAGATTAATTCAGTCAGTACGTTAATTAATGAAAGGTATAAAACAAAAAGTCATTGTCATTATGCGCGTAGGAGATCGAGGGTCGATGATGTCATATGACACTACCGTCAACGTCTAATTTTCATACAAGAACGTGAAGGGAATTTGGGAGTTGTGTGCTTATCGTTCATACTTGTCATTTAGTCCTCACAAAGAAACATTCATTCGTTCCTGGACGTCAAATGTGAAGGAAGATAAAAGTAGTAGAATTTCAACGCATCAAATATGATGAAGCTGGCTATTGCATGTCTCTTAAAAATCATTCCCGTTATGGAAACAAACGGAGTGAGTCATAACATAGTTTTGTCGTTCTTCAAGTGAGACTTCATTGGGAACTCCCCCTCCTTCTCGCCTAGAGAACTAAAGTACGGAAACCCCACACAAGTACCGCCACTGATCAGGAAACCAAAAAGAGGCGGTCGCTTCGCTGTTCCCTCGGATAAAGAAACCATTCAGCTTATTAATGCAAGAAATCCCCTTCCACTCATAACCACTCAAAACAGCGTTCATTCTCCTCGGAAATAGGCCTACGATTGAATGCGGCGCTGCCCCTAGCACGGCACTCGGTGTCCCCTTGTTCCTGAACCGATGCACCCCATTATCCGGCTAGAAAGGAGCTCGGCATTGTGG
This sequence comes from Teleogryllus occipitalis, assembly GCA_011170035.1. NCBI lineage: Eukaryota > Metazoa > Arthropoda > Insecta > Orthoptera > Gryllidae > Teleogryllus > Teleogryllus occipitalis. The sequence continues at coordinate 40,076 of BLKR01001194.1, read as the reverse complement.
GAAGTCCGTCCGAGGTGAAAAGAGCATCTAGCGCCGTGCCCTCCGCCCCGTATGGGAAATTTTCCCCGTTGTGAAACCATATATTTTATGAAAACCTATCGAATATCTGTCACGAGCGATGTTTTAGGTTTTTCGGCGCGGCGACGCGGCGGGGGCGAGAAGGTGGGAGGGTCGCTCGTTTCCCAACAAATATAGGTTACGTAATTGGAGTAGGTTTTCGTGTTCGGGGTGTCTCGCCCTCCTGCTGCTCCACCACGCCCACCCGCCCTCCGACCTCCTCTCGCTACAAGCGGGATGCGCGCGCGGTTTGGGCAAAAAGAGCATTTAATTTGCGCGTCGGTGTGCGTGCTGGCTGCGTAGAGAGGTGCGTGTTGTGGAGCTCGCCGCACAAATTGCAGGCCTTTTTGTGTCCCACCCCCTTCGTCGAGGAAAGGACAGAGTCCGGAGGTGCGTACTGACGCACTGGAGTCCTTCCGTAATCACAGTGATCTGGGCCTGCGATGCACCCCGCCGATTGATGAAATGATAATTAACCCATTATTTTTCCGCCGTCGTCAATTTTGTCCTTTAGAATAAAGACGGCGGACTCTGGCATTTTGTTTTTATCCAATTTGAAAAACTACGAATAAATTAAACTCGTCTTATTACGTAGGACCTCTCCCTAAGGCTGTGTTTAAAACCAAACCCGCTCTTGATCACTCAATGGAATTCTTGTCATGAATATGTGTCACGAGGTCCAGACGATCCCTATTTCTCTGACAGTGTGTATAATGTATTCTACCCATTCATCATTTCTAAACCTAACACTACGTTAAAATTTGAGCCATTTTAAGTTACTGTAATTGTAGGATTACGTCTTGTAGTTAGAATGTTCTGTTACTTGTGTAGTAGAACTTGTGTAATAGAATCTCCCTCTATTACTCGTGTAATAGAACATTCTGTAATCGTAAGTGACTTAATTAATTTATATTCCAATACAATTGTCTGCAATTTTCTAAGTAATTTCAGGTGAAGACACTCATAATTTGGGATTTTCGCTTTTCACCTTTCCCTAAAAATATGTATTACGTCAAAGAAAAACGACTATATTTTCATATCCTTTTTTTAAACAATCAGCAAACTACGAATATGCAAAAACGTATGCATTAATGAAATTATCCAGCTTTAGATATATGAGGAAAATACATAGTTTTAAATTCACAATTCACTTGCCACTTTCCATCTTAGAACGAATGGCGTTGATAGGCACAAGTAAATTAAACTAAAATCAAAGAAGAAAATCCTCAGAGTTTTCCATCAAATTCTGATTATTTAGTGCAGTTCATTCGTAGATTTCATATAATATTTTAAATTATTTTCTTTTCTCTTTAAGTTCGATTTAGTTGGTCAATTTTGTCAGTTTTTTTTACAAGTTTATTGTTCATAATTTTATGATTTATTAATTGTGAATCATACAAATAAGAACATTTTTATCAATTGAGATGTAAATAAGTTCTTAACAAATTGCAACTTTCATAAAACGAATATCATGTTCTCTAGAAATTAAGTATTTTCTTTTTGTTGAAACGCTTCAGATGGCGTTTGGTTATTTTGTGTTCTTGAAAATACGTACTTTATATTGCTAATTGAAAATGTAAAAACATTCCATTACTGAATACATAATAAATAAACGGTAAAAGGAAAGAACGAATGTCGAGTGGCCTGGTTGAATACGAAATTTCTAAAGCAACCGAGCAAACTGACGGGTAATTCGGGAATACAGAAATACGCAGCTAATTTTTAAATGATATTTCATTTATTAACACACACAATTCATTTTATTGCTAATGTTTAAGGACTTTATAGAAGAGTATACATTATGGTTGAAAAATAAGTCAGTCATACTATAAGTTAATCTTTTTCATCTTTACTCCCACCATAATAAAATCTATTTCGATTTTGTACATGCTGTAACTAATTTCTTTCTCGAAGCGTACCATGCTGAAATGTTTGTATATAAAAGAGTATATGAAAAATATTTCAGTTATTCTTATATATTCTTATAAGACCAACTTCAAGTCTTCATCAAGTGCATTAACAAAACACAACAAAAAATAATTTTGTGTGAAACACTCGCTTCACGAGATAATTTATAATACACCACTTTAACAAACGCTATTTGGATATCCCTGAGAGCAGTGTTCAAAGACTTCAAATAGTTCAAGCTGCCCAAGGCTATAATTAAAAATGAAATTTGTAGGACGTTTTTGGCCCAAACTAACATTTTTATAAGAAATTGTGTGTTTATTCGAAGAATTAATTTTAGTAATATGAATTAAAGGATTAAATGTGTTTGCTCAGGTATATTTAAGAATATCCAAAGTTACTTCGAATTTAAAAAGCTTGGTTATTCTTTCAGTTTGGAGTAAAAATTGATTTGAAATCTTACATTCCTCTATGCGACATTTCACTCTCGGAAATCACGCAAGTGAAAAACTACGCCGTGAATGATAGGCCGAAATGTGGATGTTTGTTTACCCGGACCAGCCCTGTGGTGAGGCGGTCGCTGGAGGCTAAAAGTTTTAAAATGCATAAAAAGTATAGAGCCCGATCTAAGGAAGGAGGAATTTCATTGCTTGAGGCCCGAAAATTCGGCTACATCAATTAAAGGACAGTTCAAAGAGGTGTATTAATTTATAGGCGCCACGTGAAGAGCTGAGTATCGGGAAGGAAATAACCACTTGTACCAAGATCCTGATGAATTACGAAGAGTGTGATAAGATTAAACCAGACTAAAAAATGCATAAATGACCAATTATTACTTTAATATTTATAATCAATTCTGAGTTAGCAAGTTCATTATTAATGAATGCAGTTCTCTAGGACAACAATATGGAAGATCGGTTATTCAAAATACAATAAATAAATTGGAAAGAATAAAGTAAACTAAGGTATTAAAATTCACCAATTCAAGTGTTTTGTTAAACATTTAGCAACCAAAAGAATTATGGAAAATGAATTCTGTTGAAAATCTTGTATTCCATTTATCCGTTAGCATTTTTCGGAGTTAAAAAGAAAAACGGACAGACGTTTTGCGGTAAAAAAAAAGTTCGGTACTAAGGGCATACTTTTGTTGCTGACCACTTGTTTACTGTCTCTCATAATACTTGCGTAGTATAGAGAAAATATTCCAATATTACAGCAAGCGACGATTTTTCGAGAAAAACTTTTTGTGGGTCCCTGATACTAAAGAACTAAATAATTATTCGTCCTAGTTAGTAAATTGCTTCCTATAATATATTATGTAATTAGGATTCACTTGTTGTGGACCCTTGATACCGAAAAATTCGTTTACAGCAAAACGCCTGTCGTCTCTACTTCTAACTCTGAACAACGTTATTAGCTAAATTGTAGACAGGATTTTCAACAGAATTGATACCCATAATCGATTTGACTGATGTCGAATAGGATATTGAATAGGATATTGTGATATTTGGAGGTATTTACGAAAAGCCTCAAAGGCATTTTCAAAATTTTCTCAAAAAGGACTTCAAAATTATTGATTTTTTTCTTGAATAAAGCTTATAAAAATGTCGCTAGACCGATTTTCGGTGAAGTCGGAGAGAGAGAGATTTTTCATAACAAAAACTGTTTTCAATATTAGATCTTTCAATGAAGTCACGTACAAATTTTCAAAATATTAGTGGTTTTCTCATAACTTTGCGTGATATTAAGGCCATTTTGGGAACAAAATTTTCTCCAAAACTGCCCACTATTTTTTCTTTGAAATTTTTTCTCGGATGGTGCGAAGAACGCTTATAAAAACAGTGCACGTCGAATTTTTATTGAACTCTGAATTTTTGAAAATTGCTGAAGTAATGTGAGAAACGTTGCGCTATTGTTGCACCCCTGGTTCTAGTATATAAACAATATTTAATACAGAATTATATATTTTCTGTATATTATTGTCAAAATGTATTTTAATTCTCATTTGTTGATTATAGTCGTTCAACTATATTTTTACTTCCATTCACAACAATAGTTCTATAGTTAATTGATACTTTCATGTTTCAATCACTTGTCAGAATTATTCACATAAAAACTAAGAATTGTTATCCAAGAACATACACAGAATTAATTACATTTCTTAGGCGATATTTTGTGATAATAATTACATATGCTTCTGAATGTTCAAATTTCCCTGAATGCAAATAAAATATCAATCAATTTAGGACTCGTTTATATTTGATGTGTTGAATTTAGCGGAATTGAATGTTAACTTGAAATCGTCACTCTGCCAAAAATGTATTAACTGGTGTCGGCACAGTAAAATCAGTTCATTAGAGTATGTTGCTAATAAGCTAGTTTTTCAAAAATTGTACATTTCTAAACGCCGAAGCATTCGGTATGTGACCATCGTGAATTAATTCACACGGCAATGACAAGAAAGAATGATGGTGTATAAATGATTATAGAAATAATACTTTTTTTGAAGCTCTGTAAAACGACATACTAAGAACAACTACAGTGCGCCCTAATATTCATTCTAGATCAAAATTAAGTGAAAAAGTTCGACAAAAAAAAAAAAGAATAATTAGTTAAGCCAAATCAAGTTCTTTTGAAAATTTTGTTAAATAAACAAGCTGACTTGGAGTGTAGGTGAAGGTAGCCTAATGTTTTTCATGTTCGAATATAATAATATTCATTATAGGAATCTGAGACTTTTCGTTGCCGATTCGACTAGAAAGAAAAAGAATCTCCAACGGAAGAAAAAAATTGCTGGTAACAAATTGCGGCAGTCGATGCGAGCTGTTGAAATACAAAAGGCGAATCTTCGCGCGAGCCTGCGGCGGCGTGTTTGTCTTAGGCGTAAGTGGAAAAGTATGCAAGGCGGGAGTCGCCTCATCATTCGCGCTGCTCCCATTGCGCAGCGGCTGAAATATTCAGTGAAATCTGCGTCTCCCCCTCGCTTCTCCCCGCCCCGCCCCCGCTCCCGCCCCCGCTACCCGTCGCACCCCGGCGCAGCGCGCTCTTCTTCCCTCTGCTCGCTTGTCAGGCGCCTGCGAGAGGCGGCGATGGAGATTGCAACTGTCTAATCCGAGCCAACAGCTCTGCTACAGAAAGTGCATTTTTATGGGGGGAAGTGTTTGAGTTTGACACTTTTTCACTAGACTGACGCAAGGCTTGGTAGTTGATGTCACGCCTATTTGACTACTGTGATTAGTAGTTCACATAAAAAATGCAGGTCTCTCATAGGTGTCAATCACAATTTTTAATCGGACCGTCAACGACACGGCGACGCAAAAAATCCACCGAGCTGGCAGTAAGTGTAATTGATTGTAATGAGGATTGAAGAGATTTAGCAGGGCTCTACTACAAAGGCCTTGGTGGAAGCGCTAACTACACCAATGGCATGCCGAAGAGTTGATTTCTGTGTAGTTATCTCATATCATTCACTGGGTTCAACTCGTAACAATATCTTTTGTTCGCCAAATCGTTGCTGTCACTGGTGTCATATCCACTGCTCGGGCGGTGTAACCTGAACATTTATGACATTTTCGCGAATCAGAATTGAATTGACGGCTGGGACTCGGATTCTCTTTGTCTCATTACATTGGTTCTCTTGTGTGATTGCAAATGAACACATAACAGTTGTCATTATGTCGATAGCAATGATAATGCACTCCGCTTCTTTAACAAAGAACAGAGAGAAATTAATTCCTTTGATTAATTTACAGGATAATAAGTCAATTAATATTTTTAAAAAGCCGGGTTCATACAATTTCTAAAATATGAATCAAATAAACTTCTTCCAAACTTAATGCGAAGTAATTTGAAATAATTTTTATTTCACCGCTATTAAAGTCATAGAAAATTTATTTTTTTAAATCGTCAAATTTGGACGACTTATAAAAGTTGAAATGTTAAAACTTTTTCGTTCTAGCTCAGAAGTGATTTTGTCGACAAGCACGATATTTATTACTACACTTCAGAAAAGTATGCGAGAATTCCATGCATGCTTTTCTCACTTTCTTCCTCAGAATATTCCTCGTGAGAAATGCATATATGATGAAGTCACGCGATATCATCTTCGTCTCATGTCCGCAGACGAAGGCTTTTGTGCTCCTTTTGACATTTCACAAGCGGTACAGCGACCACTTAAAAAAAAAATATTCGAGCCGGAGGCCCTCGAATTTCGGTCTCGCGGCAGGTGTTTGAACTTCGTGACACATTATCGCGCCAATCTGGAGTACATCCGCTTTGAGGCGAGGACCTATTCCTTGGGAGGCATTATTTCCTCCGTCGCCGCGTTGAACGTACACAACGATCACGAACTTTCGACACAAAAAGGCACGTCCCACTCCGGCGGCGGGGGCCGGCTGACAGCCTGGTGCCCGTGGGGGCAGACGCGGGCCGCCCGCCCGCCCGTCCCAGGTGACATGACGTTGCGTGTCCGCGCCAGACAACATGCGACAAAGCCGGGCGGTGGGGGCGGCGGCGGCGGGCAAGCGGTGCGCGCGTCTTGTTTGCTGTGGTCAAGCGCAAACGCTCGCATGCGATGCCGGCGCGCGCCCTTCCGCCCCGCCCCCACGCCCCGGGCGCCCGTCATGGCGCGGGCGCGGGCGGGGGCGGGGGCGGGGAAGGGGAGGCGACGGCTGGGCCGCGCGCGTTGTGTCAACCGCGGACGCGACGGCAGCAGTCACAACAGTATCTGCGGCCCCGCCCTCCGGCCTGCCCTGCCGCAGCCGCCGCTGCGGTCGTCTCGCAAGTCTGCGGTTAACCCACATTTAATTGCACGAAATGAAGCCCTCTCCGAGGACCCGTGCGCCGCTCCACGCTGCCCGCCCCTGCCCGTCGCCGCCCTCGCCGCCTCCATCGCCCCTATGGGCCAGCCCTCTGGCCCTCAAGCGGGTCCGTCTCACCTCTGAACCCTAATACTTTCTCTTTTCTGAAATGGTCTCGATCGCTAACTTGACTGACGATGAACCCACGAATCGTCCCTAGCGTCAAACCTTCAGCCACTACTCTCGATTCTCTCACTCACTTCCTCTCAGAACTACTGCAATCGCTTTGCTCTGATCCAGCGACTGCCTCTCCAGAGGCCGGTTCTACTCTCCGCTATCCAGGTGATACCCCCGTCTGCCCTTCTACCCACTACCCCCTTTGACCGTCTGACCATGCTCGCAAACTCCCATTCGATAGCTTAGCGCTCGCGAGCCGGTGAAGAGCGATCTCAGAGATGGTTGCACCGTTGGAGGTGGGAACGGAAAGGGGGGCCGGGCGGTGGCCGTGGTGGTGGTGGTGGTGGTGGTGGGGGGGGCTGCTCCGCGCCTATTTACGCGAACAATGCGCCGGCGCACACGCGCTGTCGGCCCAGATGTGCCGCGCCGCCCCTCACAAAGGGACGCTCAACCGATATTTTCCTCCCTGAGCTAACACTGGGCATTACACAGCTGATGTTCCGTACCACTGCCAACCGACTTTGTATCCGTCTCCTTCGGTAAACGAAAAACCCTTGGTTAGTTATTTTAAAGATGTAAAATCTTAATGAAGTTCTTCCTGTGTAAACAATATTTCATGTCAATAAAACCTATATTGTGTGTTCAGAATTGTACTATATACATACATTTTTATATGTAAGTTTACAAAATACTTTTGCAACAATCTCTAGCTAAATTGAACAGAGAATGTTCTAATTTAAATTGCGGCTAAAATTGTATAAACCGAGTAATAATATTCTCGATTAAATTATTATTAAAAGGATGTGATTATTTTGTTTCACATTCATGTTACACCATATTCAAATAAAAATTACACAAATTAGTGAATGACTATCAAACAAATTGAAGGTACCATTATAATTTTTATATGCAAGTTACACGCGGTGTGCAATTTTTCTTCGACATTTTGAAATTATATTGTCTGCAAAAATATTCAAATAATTAATACGCGGTATTTTTTTGTTCGTGTTTTATGCATCATTGAACTGTCACGCACATTCATTACCACCGTTCAAACCAGCCAGCCAATCACAACTGCCGTGGTGACGATTCCAATTGTGGTGGCAATTTGTGGTGAGCACTTTTTATGAAACATGTATTGTGGAGTGTAATTGAATGAAATTATATGGCAACCAAATATGATTTTTTCTGCAGTAGCCTGACAGAGTTTCACAGCGGCTCAATCATGGATACTACTTCTTTTAAAAGGGTGCTGTAACTATTTTTAATATACCATAGATTTTATAGGATACCAGTGCGGATTAATTAAGAATTTTGTGGTTACATAGGTTGTGCCTTCGACATTGAAAGTGTCATTTCAACGCTTAGATATTGAATAAGATATTTCGGCCATAATTTTTCAAAGTTTCTGTGACTCCTGTTCTGATTAGACATGACGCGTGAGTTCGTAGATTTCAGAGCACCGGTTTAGTACCAACACAAGTTGGTACATTCCTGGCACGTTTTCTGTAGGAGATCATTCTGTAGAAAATCACAAATATAAATAATTTTAAATAAACTTAACAAATTTTTCAACAGCGGTAAATTCAACAATAATGTTTATCATTGGAAAATGTGACGGTGGATTATTGGCTTGAAAAACACATTTTCGAGGTCTCAATGTTATAATTTATTATATACTCAAAGTAACGCAATGCACCAAGTGCAATGTTCCAATATTCCATCGATATGCAAAGACTGGACAATATAGTGATAAAATTTGTTTCTGATGGAATCAATAAGTCTGTAAATTTTTATTTTTCATTTCGCGGTTTAGATTCTTTCCCGATTGTCGTCATTAAAGACACTAATAAAGTTCGTAACAACCCCAACAAACCAAGTTGTACGCACAATTTTTAGATCTGGGAGAATGGCAAAGTGGCGGCTTTCCGCTTGAGCATTCCGTCACCAAACACATTTTTCCTTTCGCCAATCGGATCTGTATTTCCCAGCGCACCGCTCACGCGGAGATATTGGCAACTGGCTGCGTTTGAACCGTAGGCTTAAACGGCGCCACGAGCGCGGGCGGCGCTAGGGCCGGCGGCGGGGAGGGGCGCGTGTCGTGTTGCCACCGCACGCATGCATTAATGAGTGCGGTGGCGGCGGCGGCGGCGGCGGCCACCGCGGAGCGCGGACGCGTTAAAAAACGGCCTCTCTGCTGCGACGCCGCCGCCGCCCGCGCCGCCCGCGCCGCCCCGGGGCGCTGGGCCGTGGTGACGCCCCGCCTCCCGCGCGCACGCCCGAGCTGCCCCTTCGGGACGCGCGAAAGTACCTGGCGGACCTCTACAAAAACACCGTGTAACTCCAATTCTCACATGTGCCTTCCTGAGCGCGAAACGAGGCTGAAAATGACATTCAGTGCGAGAAAGATGTAAATCATGCTTGCCATAGCCTTACGGATTATTCAAAATGATTATATATTTTATGTAATTAGAGGAAAGAGACGGAATATTAATACTTTTTAGCTCAATGATACAAGGAATGGTGAAATAAAATCGTGTTTTATTACACAAAAGCCGTGCAATCTCTGGACGGGCACCTCTCAGACGTGGACAATTTTCAGAATGGGCATTTTTTAAAGCAGAATATCTTCTAGATCAGTGCAAAATGCCTGGAACGTTTCATAGTCATTGTAGTGAGATTTCATTGTAATACCGTTTGAGAAATTACCCTTAGCAAGTGTATAATGAGAAGTTTGCGAATTTATAATTAAACGTGTGAAAATTTATTTGAAAATAAATGTATTTAAAATATATATTGAAACTATTAATTTTAATTGTAACATTTAGCACATTTTACATGCAAGGAGTACTACACGTACACTCTGATGTACAGCCTCCTATTTTCTATGTTCGCTCTTCGTATTAATCGGTGTTACGTTGTTATGAATTCAACATTTATTAAGAATGTTATTCTGCCCCTCGTCCCAGTAAGTTCTTTTCGATTCTGACAGTGAGTATAAATTGAAAAAGCGTTCTAAAAGATGTAGGATCAGAGTAAAAATAATGTTATAGAAATCATATATAAACCCCCTTGAAAGGCAGAAATGACAAACAAGGAGAAATAAAATTAAAAAAGCGTAAAAAGTGTAACAGAAACAATGTATTAAATAATTCATGAATATTCTCGCTGAACATTTTTCATTGATTCTCAAAACCGAAAACAAAAGATACAAAAGTGGAAAACTTTCAAACTATAACTAGGAACTTAATGATTCAAAAAGATCTACTATAAAAATGTATTAGGGCGATAATATTAAAAAAAATAATAATTTCTGAATCTCAAAACCGCATTACTTTATCCACACAAACTTCAAAACCGCTCTTCTAATAATTATTCATTTTATTAAATCTCTCTCTTCTTTCTGTAAATTCTGTGAAGATCATATACACACTTATAAGATGAGACATTTCTCATTTATGTTTTCCTGCCTTCGATATTTTTACGGAAATAATCAACTTCGTCTTATGTATGGAATACACTAGAAAATGTCGGCGATGGAAAGATTCTATTATGGCAGTTAATTCTTGACAATATCGTATTTTCAATTCAACTTTTCCGCAATTAGGAAAATTTCTTATACTGCGTCGATGTTAGTTTTAATTTGAATGTATTAATTCATATTTTTCTAATAATCATTTCCCATTCGTATTCTTATAGATCAATTATTTTATTGCTATAATTTCCTCGTTCGTGTTAATGTTTGTGATTGATATAATATTATAAGAGACTAATACCTCTAAAATATTTTTAAAAAAACAGGTAGAAATGTTTTTGATGATTTCCAGGTTTACTGTCATTAACTCAGACCTACCCAAGATGTAATTTGTGTGAATGTAGATTTATTTTAGGTACTACTTGTTTCGAAATTAAATAACTCTTTCTTGCCTTGTTTAATTAGGACAACCAGTGTAACTATTCTTTAACTCACTTTAATCACTCGTTTACTCACTTGTTAATATTTTATATTTAAAAAATGGAATTAAAATGAAACTCCTAATTATTGATATTGTGTTTAAACAACTGTATCAAACACACCAAATCTCTGCTGTTATTGTGAAATAATCATTCATCGCACATCACAAATAGGAATTTCCAGTTTTCCGCTTATAAGCACCGGCTTCTCTAAGGAATACAAATTCAAAAAACACATATTCAAAACTGAAAATATCTCCAGTTGAACTGACGTTATTGGAGCATACTTAAAAAGTGATAGAACGCGTAGGTGAATATCAGTATTGTTTTTGCCTACAAATCCTCCTTGTGTTTTTAACTGCTAAAAGTCCCAATTATCAGCAAAAACCCTCACAATGTCCCATGTTGGGCCTGGAATGTCTGGGATTTAATTTTTTTAACGGACTGCCCACTACACCTAGTTAATTTTTATTGATGTTAAGAAAGGAAGCAGATAAAGAGGCGTTAATGGAAGTAACGTGTATTAGGTATTCTTCAAATGGTGTTTACTATTTTATGTTTACCTTACTTACATTAATTTTCACCTAATTTTTATTGAACGTGCTAATTTAAAGAATGTATTAGGATTATTTTTGGCACTACTGATTTCATAACTTTTGCTAATTAATGATTAATAACAACAAAAAGTTAATTATTTTGCCCATTTCTGCCCATTAAATACACTAAAAATAATGTAAGTATTGCATCTGCAGTAAGTATATTAAATTATGGCGAACTTAGAGAAATTCACACGATGCGTCTTGAAACGGGAGGCGGTCCCAGCGCAGGCAGATGAGGCAGTTAATATAGAAACAAACAAAAGAAAGATTACTTCACAATAGAGGCATACATAAATAGGCAAAATTATCTTCGCTCTGCTAACTGCTACTTGTTATCGACTTACATTAAGAAAGTGAGTCTTTTTCCAGACTTCGTGAAGATTTTAAAAGAGAACTGTAATTAAAAACACAAAACAACGAATCATATAAAATTAAAACACATCGCAGAAGTTGCAACCTGAAACCATTCAAAAACAAAAAACCTGATCCTCAAATGAAGAGCATACTTCTCAATGAAACACAGTTTTCTTCAGGAAGGGAACATGTATTCAGATATTCACATTCAACGTGACAGTTCAAGAAAGAATTCAACCGTTTTCTATTAACGTTGAACTTCGCTGAATCGAAATATTTAAACACAATATTTATCAGCATGGTGGAGAAGCATTTTAAGAATATATTGTCCATAAAACTAGAAAACAAATGGGAACGGAGACCCGTCACTTTAGAAATAAGCTCTTAAAATCTTCTTGCCCTCAACTCATAGCCAGTATCTAAAATAGATTCTACTTGAAAATACCTAGCCTTCCTGTAAAGAACAAGTAAACCATTTTTGAACAAGTAAACAAACCACTGAACATCTATAAACAAACATCAGCCCCAGACTTCCTTAGTATAAATTACGTGCACCTTAAGTTTCCAAGCCTCTACTTCCCAACCTACCCTACCTACCGATTCTTACACATTCATACCAAAAAATTCAAATAACTGAAAAAATCTGTACTACTGGATGGTATGTTCTACTACGTAAAACCAAGGCAGCGAATTGAATTATGTGTTTATTACTTTTTACGTTACAGTTCTGTGAAGCACTCATTGGTTCAGAAAAATAATTAATAGTTATTTATGATGCTTATGATAAAAGTGGCATTTAATTTTGCGAGTACCGATAGAAAAGACCTATACACCGAGAGGTGCAATCCTACGAGTAAAATAAATTCATTTTTAACACGTGTCTCATACACTATTTTTTAGATAGCCTAACTGATTTTCTTTTTAGTTTAACTGATGTGTACAAATCACCTTATTGTTATATTAAGATCAGTTGTAGCAAATCAGACGAAGTTATTTGTTTTCTTTGTTGCATTCGCAGTTTTATCTGAATATTTGAGCATCGTCACCCTTTAAGCACTTGAGCAACAAATTGAACTTGAAGGCCGCTGTGCTTGCCCCCAAAGCGAGCGCTCTCTCACTGGTGTCTGTCTCCGGGGCTGCGCGGCGCGCCCGCCGCTGCCCCGCTTCCGGCGCGGCAGGTGACGAGTGCGGAGGATTAATGTGGGCTGCGTCGCGCTGTGTGACAGTAACTGCTTCTTTCCTTTCGCGGCGTGCGACGCGTGTAAAACGGCGACAGCGACGCCGTCGCCCCGGCGCACTCTATTCATTTCCCCCGGCGCCGAGCCGTCTGTGTCTCAGAGAATTACTTCGAGGGGGGGGCGTCTGTCGGACGCTCGGATATTTTTTCTCTTTAGGATTATTACCTCGTGGTGTAAAGCAATTCTTTGGTTGATGTTGTGAAGAGGGTCATTTTAGTCCAACAATCCCTTCTGTATGTAGTACGATAAGCAATGATGGTTTTGTGGCATAATACATCATAGACCAAAAACCCTATAGGTGTGCTGGATGGATAATTTTCCCTCAGGGATGATTCTATATATATATATATATATATATATATATATATATATATATATATATATATATATATATATATATATATATATATATATCAGTCACACGTTCTCATGTAACGGTTCAAGAAAAACATCAAGAGCACATGCGAAACATATTACCATCGTTCCTAACTACATGACCGTGCTTCTTAAGTCCTGAAAAACCATTAAGTTATGTTTCTGTCACAATCTACAGAATAATATCTTTTTGGGCGTTCTGAAAAAAATTTTGGGAATATCCCGCTCCATAGCACGGGCTGTGATAAATTTTCGAAGTTGATTTTCAGTATTAAGCTTTCAAAAAGATTTTAAAATTGCAGAATATTTGCTAGGACCAACCAAAACAAAATGGCGATTTTTTTATCCAAGCTCAGAATTTGTTCCTTACAAAAAACTTTCGTGAATTCATTTAAATAGCGAGCCAAGAGGTCAACATCATTCCAAAGAACTTCATTAAATATCTTGATATTAGTTTTATTTGTATATCATCATTATAAATTACCTTCTGCAATTCACTGAATCGTTCTTTGAAAGGCATTGTATAGCACAAATCATTACGTTACTGCTTTTCCTTCAAGAAGTGGAACGTCATGGCTGATGTATTTGTCACGGGATGCATTTATACATTAATAACATGTAAAAAATAATTTCCTTAACTAGTAATAAAAACGGATTAAATGAGCTCTGACAATATTAATGACAAAACACAAATAATAAAGATATTATTAAGTCACGTTTCTTAGTCAAATATAATACACTAATACTAGTATATGTCTTTGATTTGATTTACCTACCAGCTGTGACGCCTCGTTATTCAAGTACAATGAACTTGCGAGGGATGATAAAATTTTAAAAATATTGAATATAGAATAGCTGATAGATTTCCTTACTGTTCATCCAATAAAAATGTTTTAGATTAAATTAAGTTTTTGACCTTTCATAAAATTGATGATCTTTTGACATTTCTCTTGACAATATTGCCATTGATTTACATTTACATATTACTTGCAGTTGTTAATGCAAGTAAAACATAGGACATTGACAACAAATTACGTGAAGTCACATGTAACAAGGCACCTGAAAGTCACAAGTTTGAACTGATCTCTTAAGATTATTCGCATCTTACTCACTATACGAGTATGCTGGTGTTATTAGATGGTGTATGAAACTCGTTTATAAAATTGCTTTATGAAACATTAAAGAAATCTCACGTCGCTCGTTCTGTAAACATTCACTTTCGAAACAAAGCCTAGGAATATGAACGTGTTGAATTATGTACTTTTATAAAATCTTAAAATGCAACAACTCTTAATTATTAAGAGAATAATTTGGACTCAAACTTCGAACGTAGATCTGACAAGTTTACGTCTCCGCTATAGGAATAGCCAAAATTCAGTTTCTTCGTGTATTTGGATGTCCCAATGTTACTTTGATCGAGAAAAGAATCAATGATTTTAATAAGTTTACATAAATAAAATACATCATCTGCGCCTCAGTTTTCTCCTAATGAATTAAAAGTATAATAATATATTTATTATAATAATTATTATTTTTACGCAGATTGCACTATCTCTCACGAACGATTTTGTCTATGACAAGAGCAGGCTTATCTCCGACTTGTGCAGGCTTTCTTTGAATCCCTTGGCAGACAACGCAACTGCGTGCTTGTTTCTTGAAAATGTAGTCAGGCAAATCTGTAAAAGTATCAGAAAAGCAGGTAGTAAATTATCACATCTGATTGAGATATTTAAATGTGAGCAGATGCAACTGACGATGCGAAACTCCCAACGCCTGAACATGGGGACTATTTTACTCGTCGTTCGTAATGCATCTTGCAACAAACTCTTGATATAGAACGTGATAACCTATCATTATAGCGAAGAGAGGATGGTCGTCTAAATCAAGCGTCGTTGTGTCTCCACATGAATTGCAAATCACATGCTCTCCTCAAAGGAGAGGGAGAGAGAAGAAAAAAGAAAAAAGAAAAAAAAAGTCGCTCCTTGGCGGGATACTTCATGGTCGCTTCAGTGGCACGGATCGAAACTCTTTGTTAGCCTCATCATTTGCATTGAAACATGCAAAAACGCATTGAATATTGATGCATTTTTATATTCGTGTTTTCTTTACAAGTTCCAATTATTTAAAGAGCTTTACTTGACAATGTTTTGAATCATCTACATATTTTAACAAAGACTTGTAAGATTACTTTGCTGGGATAGACATACTTTTCCATGTGTTCTATTTGAGGGTTCATTGATTTTGTATTGTGTAATTACACAAATTAAAATGACATTTATTTGCAATGATAAAAATGTCGCTAAATTGCAACATTTCTATGACTAGAAACACGCAGTTTTCTTTTTTATAAGGGCGCTACTAGGAAACCTAGGCAAGAACTCTGAAGAAATATATTTAATTTCAAAGGTAAAGATATTAAATTGCAGTGATTTCAGTATTAGTACAAGAGTAAATAACAAATTAATTCGAAAATATTTAAATTGATATAATCAGAGATTCCCATGTTGATATTTCCTTTCATCTGACGAACTTCATTATTGAGTAAATCTACGAATACGAATCACTCATTGACGGTACGCTAAGGTGACACAAAGGACAAAGACTGGTGAACTGCCTTTTCTCGTTCTTTTGCTTTTCTCTATTCTGCACCACAGTTTTTTGGGCGTGCATTATGTTTCAATCCGAATATGAAACCCGTTTTCGAAAAAACACAAGAAGGGAATATCCCGTTCGCCAAAACCTAACTCACTGACCATTTTTTTAAATTATTCTTCCTCTTCAACAGCATTGTTTCACAAAGGTTTTCAAATATAATTTTTCTTAGCATTTCGGGACGATTCCCCCAGTCGGCTAGTAACCTTGATCCATATGATATTAATAATGAAATAAATTTATTCATATTGAATTTCTTTTTTCCTCAATTTTAATTTCTACAATTTTTTTAATTTACTGAATGTTTATGGTATGCGGAACATACTCTTTGGATGTATTGAATATATACGACAATTTTGTTTGTTCGATCTAGGAAAAAAGAGTCAGCGGAAGAACAAAATTCTAGCTTTTGAAGACATTTCCAAAACAAGTGGATTATTTCAGTTGGAGATTGACGGCGATTCCACATAGCCCGGGACGGGAGGGGTGAGTGCCGTCGCAATTCACCAAGGTCGGGAGAGGGGTTCCCACGAGTTCTTTTGCTGATCATTAAGAACGTTTACTGTCCTGTCCATCCTTTCCTCCTGCACATTTCGAACCCATACTCATGCAACGCTTCCGACATTTTCTATTTGGATCCAATAGTTCTTTTTCGGGTTTTCCATTCTACTAAATATCTGTACTAAAAACTATTTCAATTTAGCGCTCCACCCACTCTGGCGCTCGGGCCATATGAATATTTGACCTTCCCCATTGATTGATTGATTGATTGATTGATGTATTGTGTATTGATGTATGGTGATTCCGGGTGCGTCAACGCCTATGGTCATTAGACCCGTAAGTTTAGTGCATGTGTTCTACTCGAGAGTGAGGGTTATCTTTCCCGCTAGATGGCAAGATCCTGCGCCGTTCCCTCTAACCAGGGGTCTTCCACCAGCGGGGCACCGCCCCAGCAAGGACAAGCTCTAAGCTCCCGACCGGACTCACGGCGTGTGTTGTAGTGTGCTGTATGTAAGTGTACGTGTTTGTAAGTGTGGGGTGAAGATAGGAGAAGGAAGAGGAAGAATAGGTTGGTCGCAGAAACCAGGGAAATCTACCGATCAGGGCAGGGGGCCGCTAGAATTCTCCTAGCTATGTATCTAGTGGCGAAAATCTTCCCACCGTTAGGACTCGAACCTAGGACTTCCCGGCCAGTGCCATTGCAGTGACATCATTTGGTGTCCTGAGCCACCTCTCCCGGTTTGACCTCCCGTAGTGACGTCCCTCTACCATATAACAAAACGTATCAAAAAGTAACAAAACAACATCTAGAATACATTGATACGAAGAAATGTAGATAAAATTACTGAGAAATTTCGTTATCATAGGTTTCTCAGAATACTCTTGTGATGAGCGTCAGTGCTCTTATGGTATTACAGACAATTCTCAAAGTAATTCAAGCTGAATGGAACTATTACATTCATCAGTGAGACAAATAAATAATCAATCCCTATGGGAACCTCACACAACTCAGGATCACATAAGAGAATAGTGGAGAGAACAACTTCAAGTTTTACGGATATTAGCAATTACTTTGGAGTGAAGTACAGGAAAAGTAACTGCTGACTAGGCAATTATTAAATTAGCAGCGAAAGCTGGAAAGTATTTTTTTATGATTCCAATGCTATAAATTTAGCGATCGCGCTACATATGCATTCATTTATGCGTGTTAGCAAGCAGTGTTGAACTCCGAGACGATGCACTGTGATGAAGCATTTTTTTAAGCAAGATGCAGGGGCGCGGGGCTATGAAGCCGTCATCATGGGGGCGGGCGGGCGGCGGTGGCGGCGGCGGCGGCGGCGGCGGCGGCGGCGCGGAAGGCCGTGTGGGCAGGGACACCTGCCGCCGCCGCCCATTGTTTCCAGGCGCTCCGAGGAGGCGGCGGCGGCGGCGGTGGCCACTTCGGCAGCCGCCAGCGCCGCTACCTCCTCCTTCCGATGGGCCTCTGCAGGCCGCGCCCGTCCTCTGTAATATGCTGCGGCGCCGCGCGGCGGTGGCGACCGCCGCTCCCAGCGCGCTGGGGAAATTCGGGCGGAGGAAAAACACAATAGGTTTCGCCCATCACGTCCGAACGGCGTTGTGTGGCTGAGCTGCGCGCCTCCGTGACGCAGCGGGATCCTCTGCACGCGCGCAGCCCTCGCTGCGCCACGCACACGCACGGCACAGGGACGATAACACACGTTTAGTCGGCGCCGCGTGGGCGTTTCCGGTCGCCGGCCGAAGAGGGCAGCCAGCACGAATTTTAGGTCTCACGGGTTTTGAAATCGCTACTGGTTACTGATATCAAAACATAGTTTTTGTCTTCATTTTCAAGGCATTGGATTATTTTGAAGAAGTTTCATTTATCCCCAAACTTACTTTAATAATTTACTCTCGTTGCACAGTTGCAAAGTTATGAAGATTTACTTCTTGTGTAATTAAAAAAAAGACACGAGTAATGAATATTTTTAAAAAATATTTCACTAGAGGTGTATTTTTAAGGAAATTTAAAAAAGTATTCCCAAGAGTATTCAGAACTTTATCGCTGAATTTGGGCATGAAGATATACTATTAAAAATCGTCATTATTTATATTTTTTACACAGTTTTTAAAGAACAGTTCCATCTTAAAAATAAAATACCCCTTCTATTATTGTAAAAGCTTCGCCTAAAAATACCTTTCTTTGTTGCCATTTAAGTTGACCCTTAAAGTAAAAAAGCAGTCGTATTAGAGAATATTCACTAATAGCAATATCAATTGCAAAATGTTGTGTTGATACACATCCATACACTTTGCGCATGTTTCCACCCAGTGATAACGTCGAAAAAGGATTAGTCCTTAAGAGCAGTCATGAGGCAACACAGTTCGGCTCTCTGCGCCCATAACAAGTGTCAGCGCGTCCGGGGAAACTCAGCGGGTCAACAGCGACGTATGAGGGGCTCCATATCGAACACGCGCCGCGCGCTCGCCCGACAGAAAGCTCATATGGAGCTCGAGGCGGCGAGCGAGCTGGCTGCGAGTGCCCCCCACCCCCCACCCCCGGCCGTCGAGCCGGAGCGGCGCCGCCCGGCGTCACAGTGGGACACGCGCTCGCCGCCGCCTCGGCCTGCGCCGCCGCCGCCGCCGCAGGAAACCTATTATGACGGGCTGGTATTGAGGATCAAGAGCAGCTTAGCAAATGCGCTTCCGTAAGAGTGGCGGATTATGGGCACTGCGGCGCTATCAAATATTGACGCCGGCGGCGCCCGCGCGCCAGCCCGCCTGCCAACTCGCGCGCCCCCTTCAAACACCAGCCGCTCCCGCCACGCCCCCCCTCCCCCCCCCGCCTTGTCCCTAACCACGGGGAGACACAGTGGACGCGAATGGGCTTCTTGGCGCACGCAGATCTCTGCATTTCACAGCAAACCATTGAATAATAACGTGAACAGAAATCCGTGTGTGTCGTTTTATTAACAGAAATGTGTGTGCTGTTTTCTCAGCAGAAATCCGTGTGTGTTGTTACATTCCGGGTTTGGCATTATCGTGATTTCGATGTGCTGGCATACTAAAATAGTTTTTTTCGTTTCCAACCAGTGCGATATAAGAAATCTCTTTACATTATTTGCGTTAAGCAACTGATTGAAGAGGGTGAGAAAAGCAGTCATTTGTACAACAAAATAAATTGTTGTGCAATATGTGTACAATATGCACTACGTTCCAAAATAATTTTTCTTATGACATTTCCTTCAAACAGAATTAACATACAGTAAAAACAAGAAAAAATATCCGATTTACATATGCAGATGATTCGGTTTCAAAATGAAACCAGTTCAAAGGAAGTTTGTCGTGAAAAATGTTTAATTGCTACGTTTCTAAATATTCTCACGCATATCTAAAGCATACTTTTCTCACTTTCTCTCTTCCTTCTCATTTGATTTTGAGATTTTCCCAAAAAATAAAATAATAGTTTTCAGTGGCAAATATCGATGTGATGATATCGGATAAAAATGTTAAGACAAATCAAGGCACAGTAAAGGTATTCCAAAGTCATTTTTATTTCACTCTTTACTCGATAACGATTAATCGTGGAGTCAAAGTATATTTGGAAGACATTTAATATCATTGGAAAAATGAACTTTGAAAATATACTGAAAAAATTTAAGAATACATATTTATTTACTTTATAATTCGATGTTGTTTCTTTACCCGCAGGGGTACACAATTGACTTGTTGGGGGTGCGTGAACAACTTCTTTGAGAAGATTTGAAGAAGATATTAACCACTTCAACGTAAAGTCTAAGCAATCACGAAATCCTTCTATTTTACAAAAAATTAAAATCTCAATTATATTCCTAAATCCAACTCAGTCATAAAATGATTTTAATCAGTCAGAATATGTTTATCTCACGACTACGATGTCACCTTCTGTTGAGATGCTTCTATGTTTTTGAATTATATTCGATGTAACTAATTGCTTTTATAAATTAAAAAATGGGTCACTAATTTAGGAAGACAATAATATTCAAAACCCTTATTTAGCGAAATTTCATCGTGGAAGTTCATTACACTTTAAGCTCCGTGCGAGGGGTACACAATCTTGGAAGCGTTTGAAAGCCTTCAATGGAAGGTCATTTCCTCCACTTTAATAAGCGTTTTTGACAGCGTAAGGCAACTCGCAGTCTACACCCTTCTATTGGAGGGCGTAGAAGCACTGTGCGCTACCGTGGCCGGAGCGCGGCGGGGCAGGGCGGGGGCGGGGGCGTGGCGGGGGCGGGGCTGTGTCAATGGGAGGGTGCGCCGGCGGGAGTGGACGCGTGCCCCGCGCCGCCCTCTGTTCGCCAGCGCCGCCCCCGCGGGCCGGCCAGTCAAGTGCCCGCGAGGTGGCGCGCGGGGGCTGCTGCCAGGGCAAGGCTAAAACCCTAAAAAGGAATCCGTATCATCCAAATAATGATATGCTTAAAACAGTAATATTTTATGTATTTATTTTAAAACAGTATTCATTCAAGAACCGTTTTCTTAAAACCTTTAAAATTTCGACGTTCTCGCTTAGTTTAATTTAAAATTATTTTTTAGAAACATTACGCAAGTTAGAAATAAATTTATGAGGCTTTTGTAACATAAATTTTCGTATCAGTGTTTATATTCCTTAATTTCTTTATTATCTTACTCTTACTTATTAGAGTTGATAATTTTATGAATTTTAATAATACAGAGAATATATTTTTTAATAACGTCTATGTTAATTATTTAAAATAATGTTTATTTTAATTTTATAATAGTCTCTTATCTTTTTTCTCCTTTTTTTGTTCTCAATTATTAACACGACTAATCTAATGTAAATGATTTGAAGTTAAGGGAAAGAACGCTGATCTCTCTAAAAACTAACAGATGTAAATATTATTTAACAACACTGTCTCTGTAGGCAATTGCTTCAATTCTGACAGTTACAATGCGAATATATCATAAGGATTCTTATCCATAAGTGCAAATTTTTTTTAAACGAAAATATTTCAGATTAATGTAATAAAAATAGAATTTTCATATGTATTTATGTTCACATTTTTAAAATTTAATTTTATCGCAAAGAGCTCTGTCACCTGGAAAAGATTCCAGTCCAAATAGTACTGATTTCCTTATAGTTCAGAGAAGAAATGACTTTCAGTTTCACTTTACTTATTTGCGATTTAAAATTAATCGGTTTTTTATTTCGTTGAAAGAAAAATAAACCCTTATGTGACCAAATATTGCGGCTTTTTTACGAGTCATGAGATAAACCGTCTACGTGGCGGGAGTCTTCAATTTCACATTTTTTGCTATTTAAAATTAGTCAGTTCGTTCTATTTTCGTACATACGTAAACAAATGGTCATAACGTCGTACATATTCCAGTCCACAAGTCTTCTGTTTCAGAATTTAAGACGCTTCCTCAAAGAACAATGGCCAGATATGCAATAATGCAGTTTAGTCATCAAATATACAGACACGGGTTGTTATTACTTTCGTAATTCTCGCCGCCACGTGTCGCCGAATATAACACATTTACATTCAAAATAAACACAATGTGATTCAGCAAAAGGATCCTCTCATCGCAGTATCACTTTTCAAAGCATGATCGAATTGTTATAGCACTTCCCATGAAGATAGGATTTCCCAAACATAAGCGTCAAGTATCTCGCGGTCACAGAGTTTGCCACGTGCCAGCATTTTATAATTAAAATAGAGACACGAAACTTTTCAAAACAAGAAACCGATATGCTCAAAACAGACCTCCGTGCTATTTGAAGATCAGGTTTTCGTAGGTTGAATACATAAAGACATTATGGAGACATATTTTTTATTGGACATAGCGTTTCGACGTACATACGGTGGACTGCTATTTAACAAACTGCTATTTAATAATAATAATAATGATGATAATAATAATACAATAACAACAATGGAAGAGCGCAGTAACGTGCATGACTTGCATTTGAACTCCCTGCATGTTTTCCGCTGTGTTTTACTTTTATCTTTAAACACTCACGCATTGAGTTTTTAGACAGTTAATAGAAAAAGTGTTCAGTAATAGAGCATGTACAGCGTGCTAAAGATTCAATTTTTAACACTTTTGTTAAAAGTCAGAAGATGCTCAAATGTTCAAATAAATCTGCATGTCTGCAAATGTGCATAAAGGTACAACAAAGAAAACAAAAATACTTTTCGTCTCGACGCAGCAGCTACTACTGACTTTAATGTGACATACTAAGCACACAATTTAGCGATTTGTACACTTCTAATTCACTAAAATGAAAATCACTAACGCTGTCTAAAAAGTAGTACATGAAACACAGGTAAAAGAGGTTTTATTTTGTCTTTGTATTGCGCCACTCGATCTCTGGACCTTACGATTCAACCTTTCCTACTCGAAAAATAAAATGGCACTTTACTACTCGAATCTTAAAAAACTGTCAATCTGTTATTGAATTCGGCTTGGTTATATCGTTCTCGTGTTGTCTTCAGCATTTACACATCGGCAGTAGGTTCAGAGTACGCATTAAAAAATAGCAGAGAGGGTGGATCCATGAAGGGCCAGTCTAAATACTTTCTTTTTTCTCCCAGTTATCTTCAGCCTATTTCTGCAATTTCTATCAGCACAGCTCACAACGGTTTCCGAAAAGCGTTCCCATTTGAGCTCCGCGCCGTTTTCCTGCTTCCAGATCGGAGTCTCTTCTCACATCCAGGCACCGTCTTCACGCCGCCCCGCTCCGCTCCGCCCCGCTCCGCTCCGCCCCGCTCCGCTCCGCCCCGCTCCGCTCCGCGCCCCGCCCCGCACCGCCCCGCTCCGCCCCGCTCCGCCCCGCTCCGCCCCGCTCCGCCCCGCTCCGCCCCGCTCCGCCCCGCTCCGCCCCGCTCCGCCCCGCTCCGCCCCGCTCCGCCCCGCCCCGCTCCGCCCCGCTCCGCCCCGCTCCGCCCCGCTCCGCCCCGCTCCGCCCCGCTCCGCCCCGCTCCGCCCTCCGCCCCGCTCCGCGCTCCCGCTCCGCCCCGCTCCGCGCTCCGCCCCGCTCCGCCCCGCTCCGCCCCGCTCCGCCCCGCTCCGCCCCGCTCGCTCCGCGCTCCGCGCTCCGCCCCGCTCCGCCCCGCTCCGCCCCGCTCCGCCCCGCTCCGCCCCGCTCCGCCCCGCTCCGCCCCGCTCCGCGCGCCTCCTCGTTCCGCCCGGCGCGCGCCGCCCGAGGCGGGATTCGGGAAGTTTCTCCCGGAAGGCTACACGTGCGCGAGGACGCGATCCGCTGTAATTGCGTGTAATGAGCACCGCAATGCGACTCCCGCGCCGCTGCGCCCGACAGTCGTCACTCAGCCAACTAACGAACTCGCCCGCGCGCCCGCCGCCCCTTAATTAAGTGTCCATTCCTTAATTGGCGTAACATTTTCCGACTGCTGACGTGTTCCGTAACGCTGAGACGATAAAGTCACCTTGTGGGTGGAAGAAGTGTAATATTATATCGACTCGTGTGCGCTTCAACTGGGTATGAAGTGTATTCACCTGAACTAATTTTGAAGAAAATAAAGAGAAAGATTCCTTCCTAAAATACTGAGTATTTAAATGTAGATAAAACTTTATTATATCGAATTTTATAAGATAAATTAAATTCAGAGGTGTATCAACAAATTGGTAGAAAACAATGCCATTTCGAAAATATGTCTGAAGTGTGGGGTAAGAAATAATTTTCTACAGAGTTCCAAATTTTCAAAATATACGAATTGTTTTAATGTAATTCTGGACACAATGATCCTTCATACATTTTAAACAGTCTACTCAATCAGTGTTCCTTTAATTTTATTTGCCATTACATTATGTAGAATGTGAACTTCCTTATGCATTTGCGGTTGGAGTAGAACATTTTCAGTTCTATTTTTTAATATAAATATTTGACAAAGTGACGTTTGCATTTCATAACATATATGTTTCCATGTATATTTACTGTCTAATAAATGAGTATATTTTTAAAAAATGCGACATTTTCACGTTTGTATTCTCCAACGTTTGTTGAATTTTCTTGGAGTACCTTGGTGTATGAGGTGTTGAGCAGTTGCTTGGCGTGGCGACGCCTATACGGCAAGGTGCGCGCTTTCCCACGCCGGCGCATCGCCACCGCTCGAGGCTCGAAATCCGCTCGCGGCCGCCAGGACGCCCATGGCCGCTGGGAAGACGGGCGCGAGGCCAAGGGCTGCCAGCCCTCTCCCGCGATAATGAAACAACAGCGGGCCAACGCCCCTCCCATCCACCCCTCGGCCACCACCGATCAGTCCACTCTTACCCTCACCGCCACCGCCTACCCCCGAACTTCCACCACCGCCTCTGTCACAACACGACCCATATCCCATTGTCCACTGCAGCCAGTATCACCACCCACAGCGACCATCACATCCCACTGCCAGCGTTCCAGCACCACCTCATGAACTCCTACTGTTCCCTGTCCATCGCCACCGTCACCGCCACCACCCACCCCCGAATTTCCACCACCACCTCCGTCACTACCACGATCCACATCCCACTGTCCACTGCAGCTAGTATCATCACCCACAGCGACCATCACCACCACCACCAGCACCACATCCCACTCCCAGCGTTCCACCACCACCACCTCATGAACTCCTACTGTTCCCTGTCCATCGCCACCGTCACCGCCACCGCCTACCCCCGAATTTCCACCACCCACCGTGCACTCCCACCACCACCTCTGTCACTACCACGATCCACATCCCACTGTGCACTGCAGCCAGTATCACCACCACATCCCACTGCCAGCGTTCCACCACCACCTCATGAACTCGTACTGTTCCCTGTCCATCGCCACCGTCACCGCCACCGCCTACCCCCGAATTTCCACCACCCACCGTGCACTCCCACCACCACCTCCGTCACTACCACGATCCACATCCCACTGTCCACTGCAGCCCGTATCACCACCCACAGCGACCATCACCACCACCACCTCATGAACTCCTACTGTTCCCTGTCCATCGCCGCCGTCACCGCCATCGCCCGCTGCCACCGTCCCCACTCGCCGCCACCGCCTTCACCGTCCACGCCGCCGCCGCCTCTGGAGGCCTGGGAGCGCAGCCCGCGCCCGCCCGCGCAGCGCGATTATCCTCCTGATCCGCGTCCTCACTTGGCGGCCGCCTCGCAGGCCTCCCGCGCGCACCCAAATCCTTCTTCCCTCGAGCCGACACCAAGGTTTGCACTCGACCACTTGCAACCAGATACATGCATTTATAATTGGGAGCAAAAGCATTAAATTGCGCTGATGTTGGATACTTTCTTGAATGAAACCCCCCATGGATACAAGTAATGTTCTTGCCCAACTTATCCATTGAACTTTCCTAAACAGAGGCAAGATTTTCTCGCTATTAAATGAACGTGACCTGGGCATCACACATTTAAATATTAAAGGCTACGCAAAAAAGTGAGATGAAAAGAAATAAAACGAATTTTTAAAATGAATTTAAAATATTTAGTTTTTGCTAAGTTCAGTCCATTGTTAAATGAATTTTACTAGCCAAAAGAGGCTCATATTTCTTCTAAACACGATACATGAGAACATATTATTTAAATGAGTATATAATTACGTTTAGTCTGTCACCTGACTACAACCGTACATATTAGACGCATGGCGAATTATTTTTGTAATAAAATATTTGGGCCCTCGACGCTCACTTTAGGCATTTTTTAGAACATGTGATGACTCTATGATATTCTACTCGTTTGCGAAAACCACGCTTTCAACCATATCCCGTGTTATATAAATGGGATACGCGATACGCTTTTTCGGTATTTTAATATCAGTTTCATATTAACATTTCTGAAATTTCATAATTGAACAGATTACCATTACCTGTTTTACATCACGTATAAAAATGATACCAAAATGATTTTGAAAATTACACTGCTTTCCTCCGACGGGGGGTGGAATCCGAGCCTGGCGCGCCGCGCGGAGGGTTCGGGAACTCCTGGCACGCAGCGCCGCGTGTGGGGGAGACCCGTGTAGGGCGCCGCCACTCGGAGAGACGATATAAAAGGATCCCTCCCCGAGACAGGGTTTATCGAGCACATAACACGGTTGGCGGACGAGTAGTTCCCTTCCGAGCGGAAGACCTGGGTTTGAATGCAGTCCAGGCCATAACGCTGTTTTACATCCCGTTTTATAGCGTTACTTTGTATACACAAAAGCGGACGACGGACGGCGGGGCTCGCTGGCCCTCATACATAAGACAATACGCATCGCCCGCACTCGCCCGATGGACGGAGTGCAGGGCGGAGGCGGGGTGGGGGCGGGGGCGACAGCTCTCGCATCCCGCGGGTGGCGGGGAAGCGATGGCGGCGGCGGCGGTCGAACCCAGGCGGTCCGCGCCTTGGCGCCCGCTCGATACCAAGGCAGCCACGCACGGTCTCCGACGCGCCGCCCGCACGAGGCGCACACGAAACACTCCGCATTTGAGCTTCAAATTAGAGTTTAAATAAATAAAGGTTTGCGTTGTTGGGAACGCAACAGACATTTCAGTTTATATTTCATCGATTAATCGCCTTAAAGTTTCGACTACGCTGGAAATAAAATAAGACCATGTAGAATTTAAATTCAAATCTTTCAAAGTGAATCTTGCTCCTATCACTGAAAATGAATTGAATTTGGTTTTCGATCGAACAATGAATTGGATAATTTGTACTCTACCGTTAAATGTATTTTATGAGTTAGTTTCTGAGCAGGATCTCTACGTAAATACGGCTTTTGTGGCGTGAATTCTTCATGTGTAATAACAATCAAGTGCTTATCGAGTTTTGAAAAATATCCTGGAAAACTATATTTTATTTTCTACTTTGAATTTTTTACTACATTTTATGATGAAATACACGAACAAAAACTTTAATTGAAAACCGAAACCAATGATGTGTCATGCGGGTTAATCCCTCGCTTCCTGCGCCCATTTGTTCCATCCATTAGCTGGATAGAATACATAGGATGTAACGTGTTCACGAATTTATTTTATAATATGTTTCTTAACATCAACAGGACATAATGAAAAGTTATAAAATTATTTTTTAATAACAATGGCAATGTACATTGAATTCCCGAACCCCATATGGTTAAAATAATGTGAACTCTTCTAATATTTTCATTAAACAAATGAATTCAAAAAGCGAAAACCGTGACTTTGATAAAGAAAGTAATTACACTGGATTATCCATTAAAAATAATTCGTTGACATTTCTGTAGAAGAGGGAACATAATTTTTATCTCTCTAAAAAACAATGTAGTTAAAGTTCATCATGAGCTTTTAACGAAATAATTCAATGATGCAACCAACTCTCCAACACGCGAACCGCGAGACCGCAAAACGTTAATCTCAGGAGACTTTTCTTGGAAACATACATCAAATTCCATCGCTTCGCGTTCGTGTAACAACGTCCTATTACATCGGCATGAACTGGCTACACTAACGCCGGCATAAGCCCGGCGGATCTCCGTGGACTCTTACCGCATGGCCAAAATCTCGCTCAACGACTTCCATTTATCCATCTCTTCTTTATCAGCTAATTTTGGCTTTCCGAGTCACGGGCAACGTAATTTTCTCTTTCAATCAGTACAGCGTCTTTCGTCACCTCTTCGGGTGTTCCCCAGCCGATCGCACGGCCGCCACTAGCAACGCCCCGCTAGCAAGCCACTATTTCACACCAGCCTCGCAATCATAAACTTGTCCATAACCTCAAACCGGGTCAGCAGCGCGTCCGTCATCGTCCCCGCTGACACCTCTGCCCTTTTCCTTCGCCTGCGCCAAGCGCCCTTCGGCACGGCCCTCCTCGCTTCCGCCGTCGCGCTGTCGCCGCCTCGGCTCCCTTCGAGACGTAATTTCGCCGTTATGTATGCAGTTGATCTGAGCACTATTGTGAGAATGTCAGGAATAACTCATTTACCCGAAACCAATATTAATGTAGATACTGGATAATCTCCGCAATGCCTTCTATTGTCGTAATTAATCTTCTTTTGTACGTCACTGGCGGACGCAGAGGGAAAGGGTTGTTCAGAGGGGCCCTGAACATTTTCAAAAAGACCCCATAGCCGTACATGATAAAACATTTTATTTCCGTACATATTTTCATTCTCTTATTTTCCTCTTCTGACAAGGGTTTTTTAAAATTTTATTTATGTTGTTTTAGAAACAGCTGAGATCAATAGCGACCATTATTCTTTAATGCAGAAGTAACGTTTTAAAAATTATAATAAACTCAAAATAATTAATTACATTATATTACAATTTAAATTATTTTTTCCAAACCCAGAAAAGTAGAGAATTTTTTATTTGACATGCGGAAGAGGCTCTCCAGGTCTGGCCTACAAATAGTTCAACATAAAATCATTTGTATTAGGTAATGGTTTTAATTCAATTCTCTTTGTTATTATATTAATATTAGTAAAATCTGTCATATATGAATAAAAGATTTCACTGGAAATGAGGACCCAAACATGCAGTTGGATCGCGTTGTTTCGGGCTGCTCTCGCCTGAGCTGGCCGGGCAGTTGGATGAGAGACCATTTCGCGCTACCCTCCGTCGATGCGTGCGAGCGCCACCAGCGATCGCAAAAGGAGCCGCGAGGAGGGGGCGGGGGCGGGGGCGTGGGCGGGGGCGGTGGCTACCGGCCGCACTGTCACTGGGCGCGCCGCGCTGCCGCCGCCCCCGCGCGCTCGTTCATCAGCCGGCAGGTCGGCGGCGGCGACGCCGGCTACAAGCCAGCCTCGGCCGTATATATCTCGCGGCCAGCGCCCTCGCCTCCGCCGCCCCCGCCCCCGCCGCTTCGCCCGACCGCCCCGCCGCGCCGCGCCGCGCCGCGTCGCGCCGACAAACGGCCCACTATTAACTAAATTAGCGAATCTGGCAATTCCCCATAAAGAGTTACAACGGCCCAACAGATACATTTTAAAATGTACCCGTAAGAACACGTTCCCCGGACGTGGACCGCGCCGGGCCGGCGGGAGGGGCAGGCGGCTGAAGGGCCGGAGAGTTACTGCACTGTTTTATTACTCGGTAGGGTTCTTTAATTGCTTTCTGTGTTGCACCGGGATTAAGGTTCTTCTTAGCTGAAGACAGCGCGGGGAGCGAAGGTGCGGGTCGCGAGCGCGGGGGCGGAGGGTGGCAGGGAGGGGGAGGGGAGGGGGGAGACGCAGGGCGACGCGCGGCGGCGCCGAGCGGCGCTGGCCCGCGGCACAAAGGATGGCAGCTGGAGAAGAATGCAGGGCTAACATCGTAAATTTCTCCCACTCATATTCTTCTATCTTTGTAGTCTCTTTATAGGCGACGAGCAGAAAAGTAGCGCCTCGGAAAGATTCCGCCAGGTAGTAAAAAGCAGCTGTGAGCGGCGGGGGGGAGGGGGCAGGCGGGCGGGGAAGATGAGATGAGGGGAGCGCGGGCGATGTCGCGAAAACGGGCGCTCCGATTGGCTCACGGAAGAAGGGAAATGAGAGGAAATTCGTGATTCGTGAAAAAAGAGGAATGAGAATAACTTGGAGAGGACCAACTTCCATGAAATTGAAGTAATCAGAGAATAAGATATAGAATAAATAAATAAACAACAATGGTGACCAGAAGGGATTTCAGGCGCTGAAGTACGAGTTTTATCATATAGGTTCGGATTAAAGAATAGTAACGTGTGGAAATGGTAAAAAATGCAAGCAAAAATGTACGTGATGGAAAAAAAATCCTAGTTCATTTCTTAAAGTATACTTTATTTTCAATTTTTTGGCGGTTAATAAAAGAATTAGAGAACAAAGAATGAAAATATGAAGTAAAGTTCAGTCACTACCGGTATTGGTCGTTTATAGAAGAAAGGGGAAATCGTCAATAAGGAATTATGTGTGCTTTCCACGTGAAATATTATTGTGTGCAAATGGCGTTAACTCATGAAGGAAACGGCCTCGTATGCAGCCTTGAATACATCTCCAATAATACACAAAAAAGTATTAGCTACTTTCGTGAGAATTTTATGTTTCATGATAGACTGTTTATCAAAGTTTCCATAAGAGTAGTCAACCATGACGCTTTTGATCGGAATCGCTGCACACTTATAATATAGCCCGGCCCCGTCTGGTCGTTTGGAAAAGAGTCGATACACCTGTAAGCAACTGTTAAAGCAGCAAGTCGATATTTTGTACACTGTCTTCGAGTCCCTTGCATTCCGTGCATAATGGGTGACATCCTTTTTGCAATGATGAAGCATGCTTATTTTACGCATTCGCAAGAACGTGGCTGGAACTGCCAATTAACAACTCCGGGGAGAAGTTTAGCACGGAGTCTAGATTATAACGCGTTTCGATCCCCATTTTCTGCGCCGTGGGCCCCCTCCCTCCGCCCAAGCCTTGCCCATCACGCTTGTCACCTTGTCGAGCGCCTGCAAAGTAATTCCGTGTATGGGCTATATCTTCTGCAAACGAATTTTCCGCGGAACAGGGAAGCCGCCCCGTGCTTGGGCGAGCCGGAGGCCGCGCCTTTGTTTGTTACTCGGGCGCTGCCGATGGCCTTTACTTACGCCGCTGCTTTTGAACGACGTGCCTAGCAATTATTCTTCAATTTGTGGTCGACGGGGAGCGCACACACCACCCCATCAATGTCGCGCCGAACTGACTGGAAGAACACCGTATCACGTTTTATAATACCTGGTTTGCGTTAGCGCGAGGCTCCAATAATATTTACCGAGGCGCCATCCACCCGAACGGCGCGGGGGGCGGGGGCGGGGGCGGCGCGTTTGGACAGCGCGGGGGCGGGGCGGGGCGGGGGCGGGCGGCGGCGGTGGAAGCGACCGCGCCCGTCGCGCCATATAATTATACGTGTAGGCGTCAGCGCGGGCGGCCACCGCCACTGTTTTGACTGCGGCGGACGGTGACACTGTGTCTACACGCGCGTGGGCGGCTGGCGGCTGGAGGTGCGGGGGCGATGTCGCCGTGCGGGAAGGCCCTGACGCTGGCTCGCCTTGTGGCTTGACAAGGGAATCACTGAACGCCGTTTAGAAAGGCAATGGACGAAAAGAGGTGGTTGGAGGCGAACGTTTGTGATGGTAACTCGTAGGTCGGCGCATGCTCTTACGAATGAAGGGTTATGCCTTCACAATAATTAAAGAGATAAGTAATAAAAAAAGGGATGGGAGAGAACAAGGAGGCAAATTAAGAACGAAGGAAAGAAGGAATTCTCTGGAAGGGAAGGAAATAAAAAACCAAATTTGATGGAAAAAATACAGTACTGTAAAACTTCTATTACGTACGGTTCGATTACTCGGCAATCCAATTCTCCGGAATCCATTTCATAATGAAAAATATGAAGAGTTTTTCTGCGACAATATTATAATATTTTCCAAATTAATATGAATTAAGTAAAACGAACTTCTCTGTAGTATTACAATTTTACACATTTATTCTCCATGAACATTTTATTGACACATTTTAACGAATAAAGAAATATTTCGCTTTATCGGTGTTTTCGATTTTCCGTGTCCTCCCCGCTCCTAGACATTTCTAATAATGGAGCGTTCTGTTTTTACAAAAAGAGCCCCAGAAGGACGGCAAAATGAGAAAGACCGCGTATTCTAAAACAATAAAGGAAGGGCGAGATGGCGAAGTCAAGAACGCAACGAACAATATGGTGAGATAAGGAGGACGTAGTGCAGTACGGAGAAGTCCTGGAGGAGGAGGCTTGTACGCTGGCCAAATAGACTCCCTTGCTTGCAATACTCTTCCGCCGCGTATCAGACGAGAGGTGCTTTGTGGCGTGTGGGGGCCGGGAATCCGAGATGGGAACTCTGCGGAGAACTGCGAGTAAACCGAGACCTACTCAAAGCGAAGAAATGGACGGCATGCGGCGGAGAGCGTAAGAGGCCCAGCGCGAGAGAGAGACAGGAGCGCCGCGGAAGTCTTCAGACGCGACGGAGAGTGAAAGGGAGTTGGAGAGGAAAGGGGGAGAGGCGTATGAGGGGGAAGTTCAGAGCGAGTAAGAAAGGACGTCGATGGAGTAATAGATTGGAAGTAGGGGCGTTGGTGTGAGGCTTGGAAGGGAGAAGGAAGCTGGGGCATGGGCGTTGTCCAAGGCGAGGGCGAGGGCGAGGGCGAAGGCGAGGGGGCGAGGGCGAGGGCGAGGGGGCGAGGGCGAGGGCGAGGGCGAGGGCGAGGGCGAGGGCGAGGGCGAGAGCGAGGGGGCGAGGGCGAGGGGGCGCGGGCGCGGGCGCGGGCGCGTGGGCGAGGGCGAGGGTCGAGGGCGAGGGCGAGGGCGAGAACGGAGGCAAGAGCGAGACAGAGGCTTCTGGGGGGCGCGGCGGAAGCAGGGGCGCAGGAAGGAACGCGAAGACGCGGCGCGGCTCCGCGGGGGGGGGGGGGGGGGGGGGGGGGGGCGCGGCAGAGGCCATTGCGAGGCGTCCGTATGTAGGTCACGCACTCGGCACCGCAGCCACCGAGCCCCTCCCCCTTCCGCCCCCACTCCCCCCTTGCGAGCCCACCCCGCCCGCGGCTGGAGCCCTGAAAACGTTTTCTTGACGCGCGCCTGAAAGTTCTCCACATTCACGAGTCGGAGATCTTCGCCGGGCTCAGCGGTGTCGGTCTGCGGTTCACAGTCGCTCTTTCCTGATACTTTTGGACCTGCGACTAGGAAGGAAATATAGTGCTTGGTCAACAAAATCTTGCAACGCTGTAGTTATTGGAAATTTTTTTAAACGTACAATTTAATGTAGTACATATTAATTTCCACATTTTCCAAGTCAGTTATGAAAATTAGAGAAACACAGAAGTGCAATTTCTGGAAACAAAAATCCCAATTCATATTTCGCTATATTCATAAGTGCTTTAAATAATTTCCAAGGAAGTTTATGGAAACCTCAAAAATGTTCTGTGAAATAGAGGTTTATGAAAATGTCGCATTTACAATAATGCTTAAACGAAATATTCTCACAAAGGGCTCCAAAGTGTTCAACGATAAAGTCCGTAAGGAAAAGGTTTTACCCTTCTGTATCATACTTAAAGTCATGTTTTTACCAATGTATTCTACCAATAGGGATCGGATAAAACGTCAAAAAATGTAGTTTGGGCAGCAATAAATGGCAGCTGCGAAGAGGATTGGACAAACTAGCCGAGGCCAGAGGAACTAGAAAACTAACTAGTACAACACATTGTGTAGACTAGTTGAAGTTTATTTGCAGGAGTTAGTGACTAAGAGCAAAATGTATTTCATATAGAAAGATTTTTTAAATTTAACAAGATTTAATTAATGAAAGGAAAATCAAATCCAGTAAAATATAGTGAGTTATTTAAAAAAAGGCAAGTCGCAAAGTGAACGAGTTCGATTATAAATACTTTCAGGGCCTCATTTCTTAGACTGGTGTTTCTTCTTGGCCGGAGGTGGCGTCGTAGGCGTAAAACACGAAAGGCGTCTTAGCAGCAAATGGCGCAGCGCGTCACGCCACCCGCGCCAGGGGACGCGCGCAGTCGGGGGAGGAGCCCGGCGGGTTGTGGGATTACATCTCTGTAATTTATCGGAATACACCGGGACGCGTGCGGGCGGGGACTACGCCGCCGCCACCACCACCCACACCATCACAACAGCCAGAGCCACCGCCGAAACCACCGCCACTCCCAGAGCCACCGTGCCTGCCGCTCGCATGTCGGCGGTGCGTGCGCGCGGGCCCCGCCCCTCGGGCGCGCCTGCTGCGCGTCCGCGCCCGTGTCTGCGCCCGCGCGCGCGCACCCGCACCCGCGCCGCCTTTGACCCCGCTCGAGGCCCGCCCCCGCCCCCGCCCCGCCCCCACGCGCTTTATGGCGACTGCGTAGTTCTCAATTCGACGTGATGCGGGGGGCGGTTTGTCCAGTGAATGTGCCCATGGTACTGTTTTACGAGGTTACAATAAAGCCTTGTGATCTCAAACGCGTCAAAGAAATTTGAACTTGAAGGTGTAGTTTGTAGCATTGAAGTCGCTGTAGTTAGTTCATGGTGTCGTGCAGGTTCGCACGGTGTACGCCGTCATCTGTGATTCACGTATCTAAATCGTGATATTGTAGAATTTGAACGCAATGTTTCGATGACCCCCATGTTGGTGCACTTAGTTGTTTCGCCTGCAGAAATATTCGATATGGACATGTGGCAGTCAAATATCACGGAATAAATACACACTTTTAGGCACCGCACACCTTTAGGCTTCAATTAGTAACTAGTTCAAAGGCATGAAAATGGTTTGCAATGAGTCTTGAAATTTCTTGCATGACAAATTTTTTTTTTTCGTTTAGCACTAGGAAAAGCGGTTCTTTCAGAACATGCTAAACGTTCAGTTCACATCAGCTACTTCTGACCTTCATGTATCAGTAAATGATTTGTATATTAGAATTAAAACAAAATGAAACCTAGTAAGGCTTCTAAAATATAATGTATGACACACGTGGTAAAAGTGAGTGCATTTTGCTCGTAAGAATCCGCCACTTGTCTTATCGGCCTCCTGTCGCAACTTTTCTTACTCGTAAAATGAAATGTCACGTTTAACACTCTTATCAAAGTAACTATCTAAAGCTCAAACAACTTCCGAAAACGTGGATAAATTATTCTTCTTTTTAATACGAGGTGCATCTAGAAAGTAAATTCCGTTGACCGATAATGAAAATAAATACATCACTAAGTAAGACATTTTTATACGAATATTTACTTAAGATTCACTGACTACTTCTCAACTTAGTCATCATGACAGTTGAGGCATTTATCGTAACGTATCACCGTCAACTGCATCGTCTCTTGAAACGTTTCCCTGCCAGAAAACGCTTCATGAGACGGAAGAGACGCCGGTCACATGCGAGATCGGGGCTGTAGGACGGATGTCGATGATCTCCCATCGAAACCGATTCAACACATTTCGTATGACGCTGGCTGCACGGGGTCTTGCATTGTCATGCCCAAGCACAATGCCTGTCAAAATCATGTCGTGTCTCTATACGTTCCACAGTTGGCGATGGATCTCTGCTAGAGATTGTTTCTGAGCGTGCAAAACTTGGATGGCTGCACGAACCTCGCAGTCAGCGGGAGTCGGTATCAGAGCAGCTATTTCATCTTAGCACTGTGCGGTAACCACTGCCGTTTCAAGACAAAAACTGCACTGCATTAATCCCACCTCCCTCCTCGGTATTCCTGCGCGTGCGCACTCCTATCTGACTACTTACGCCATCTCTGGACGCGAACGGAACTTCCTTTCTCGATGCACGTCGTGTCTTCACATTGAAAACTGAATTCATGAATAATTAACGTCATAAAGTGGTTGTCTAAAATTTCTAGTCTCACGTGCTTGGGAAAATAACTGACATAATAATCGCATCAGCCCCAAAACCAGCAAATTTTGATCTAATTCCGGTACAGAACGTTTATTCCGGTATATAACAAAATTCCCATCCAAAATGTTCTTTAGCAACACGGAACAGCGGGTGAAGGCCCGCACGCGTGAGGCCACCAGCAGCTCCTTTGCTGCGGCTGCGATGGCGTGCGCACGGAGCTGCGGTGGCCTAGGGAGGGGGCGCAGTTCTTGTCTCTCCCACGCACGCCGTGTTGCCTCCGCCTACCCGCCGTCATCGTCGTCACCGCCCCGCCCCGCCCCGCCCCGCCCCGCGCCGAGGCTGTGTGAAACCGACGGCCGTGAGTCGCAGCCTCCGAGAGACACTCGCTCCCCTCTGGGTTTCTCGTCTGAGGAAGGACGCTGCCTCCTCGCTTTTTCTTTCGATATGGGACCACA
Source organism: Teleogryllus occipitalis (assembly GCA_011170035.1). Taxonomy (NCBI): domain Eukaryota; kingdom Metazoa; phylum Arthropoda; class Insecta; order Orthoptera; family Gryllidae; genus Teleogryllus; species Teleogryllus occipitalis. The sequence continues at coordinate 3,701 of BLKR01001194.1, read as the reverse complement.
CACTTTGCTGGAAAATTCTTACGATGCTATATATGAGGTCACAAAATAGTTGTCTACAGTGAGTGAAACAAAACTAGAGTTGCCAAAACAGCACATCCTTTTTCGCTCGTATTTTCACTCAAAATACTCACATAAAGTAATAAAATTCTGGAAAATTTGTATGTGATCTTATTTCAAAATCTATCTCTGAGGAACACATTTAATTAAAATAAAAAATCTCTATCTTTAATATTTTAGTTGTAGAAAGATTCCGAACAAATTTTGAACTATTGTAATTTTCGATAAATCAGGATTTTTAAGGAAAATGAGACCTGCACCACTCTCTTAAACGTCATTCACACCATCTAACAACAAAATTTAATAAAAAACGATGGAACCAGTTTTTTGAAAATTTTGAAAATGTCCCAGGGGTTTCATGTAAAGTACCCTCCTAAATTAAAATATCGGTTTCAAATTCAAGGGGCCGCGACATCAGCCAGATCATTTGGGGAATATCATTTTTGGAAAAAATCGGTCGAACGCTTTAGCCGCTAGCGTTGTTCACAGATGAACGGATGGTCCGACGGTCGGACAGACGGACGGGAGGACATTTTGCCATAATTTGATTTTTCGCTATCAAGGATCCACAAAATATGGATTATAGCTATTCCATGCGTTAGAGGATTTTTTTCTAAAATTAGCATCTCGATTTATACACTTTTTCCTTACCGGGCCCCATTTAATAGGTTTTCTGGCAAAATTTCGCCCGTTTTTTCTCATGGCATTATATAACTTTCTGTCTACTCCGTAGCGAGAAAGTAAGAACACCATTCTACTGGTTTGCGCTGAGAGTTTGGTTGGCAGTTGTGCCCTTGCAGAACCATCGGCTGCCAGGAACTTCCCATCTTTCGTTCAACGCGGTGTCACTACGGGGATGGATGATAGTTGGTGCTATTCGAGTTAGATTACTCCAGAGGCAGTAGGTTTCAATCGTGTAAAATGAGTTGAGACTTGCATTGCCTCAAGATCTGCCATTGAATTTCGCAAACTAGAGTGTTCCAAGGCTGGGATAGTTCTCCCACAAGTAGAGAAACAAGCTTCATCCTCAAGATAGTTTTTTACGCTGTGTATCTAAAATATCTCTGTCTACAAAAAATCATTGACAAGCGTGCATTTCAATGCGATATAAAAACATATTTAGGGAACTACTTCTTATGAACTCTTGACTTGTATGGAATTATTTTTGCGGAGTTTTTCGAAGTCTAAACAAGACAAGCGAGGCTTTCATCTTGAGATAATATTTATATCGTGTCTTTTTCACGTCTTTCTGAATCTGTTGTTTGTTTTGCATCAGTAATTTCAGTTTTATAATGTGATGTCTTAAGAAAAATATGAACTTAAACAGAGAAAGAGGTGTTTCACACGGAAAAGTATTATCAGTTTTAAAACGCCTTACGTGAACATGGAAGAACACGCAACCATGAACATATTACCAATACCAAATATTGACATTGCTGAAAAACACTAATATGAGTTACATTGGAATATTAAGTTCTGGACAATTCCATTTTTAGATCTTCGAAAGAATGTAAGTAATCAAACATACAATGAGCAGATTCCAACGACACCCCGCCTAAAAACGTCAAGGAAACAAGTAAATAAGTAAACTCCATCGCGTTATTGTTTTACTATCGTTCTAATTCTAAAATTACAGAAAAAAGTTAAATCAAACATAAAAAGACAATAATATCAGAATATCTAAAATAGGCGTCTGCTAAACGACAAACAGTTACTCCTCTTCCATTGTTTATTCTTGATTAACTATTCGAAAGCCTAACCTCATTTCTATTCCACGGGCAGAAATATCATTAGAAAGTAAACCCAGGAGTAAAGGATCGCTTTGTTTACTCGGTTGCCTTCGAAAGGAGCAGGCGCTTACTTACAGCCACCTAAATATAGGAGACCGCTGCTCCCGTCAGCCAGACTGGCGGAAACGGTGACGGCAAATGGTGCGGTGGCGACGGAGGGAGCGCCGGGTGGAAAAAGACGAAAGAGACCCGCGCCCCGACGGTGGCAGATTTTCAACTAGCAACATGGAGCTGCGTCTAAATTAACCATTGTCTGAAGGCGAATTCTTGCGGGTGGCAGCTCAGACCAGAAGTATTCCGTGGTTTCAACAATATCAGACGAATGCCAGAGCAGTAACCTTACAAACGGGACACTGAGCACTATCTTCCTGTCTTAAACTTATTTATTCCCTCCTCTCCTCATACATACACGCTTACGCTTGCAACCATTTCATAACTACACCAGTCAGTGGATTATAACTTGGGCGGTGCCTTGTTGGGAGATATCTGGAGAGGAAAACCCTTCATACCGAAGTGTAAGTCGGCGCCGGATCACACGATCTCACGTGCGAGGCTCACCGTCCCCTTCAATGATATAACATACACAACACTTTCGAAACTGATGACGTAAGTAGTTTAAATCAATAACTGTTCACTCACTCGCTCGTAAAGAGGCTGTGCGTGTAGGGATAGAAGGCAATGGAGGGGGCGAGGCACGGGGGGGGGGGGGACGGCGGCGCGGCAGGGCGGGCGGAGCGCGACAGACACTGACAAGGCGGGCGAGCCGGAAGCGGCGCCGGCGATGACATTTCGAGACAAATGTCACGTCGATACGACGCGGCGCACGCGGGCTGCTCTTCCTTTGCGGCGCCGCCGCCGCCGCCGCCGCCTCTCCGGCCGAGCCAGGCCGCCTCGCTCGTTTTTCCCAAGACCCTTCCGTTCGCCATTAATTTCACGAGCCTCGTTTATGTACCAGCCATTAGACGCTGCCTTTCCTTTTTATGCCATTCGTCAAAACCTGTACTTTTATCTCGATAAATGTAATTCTAATACTTTGGTCTACATCGTCGACTAAAGGCAAGGCACTATTAATCAATAGTTTATACTAGAGCTGTAGGTAATATTTTAAAACATTTTATCAAAGGAAACGCTGTTTCTGATCACCCGTCTGCGTGTGAATTATTTCTCATCAGTTACTCTGACAGAAAATTATGTGCCGTCTCACAACAGAGTAGTGCAAAACAATCGATTGAACCATAATTAAATTTAGATGTATCTAATCCAACACCTGAGTTTCTTCACTCACATTCTCAGATCCCATTCTAGATATATAACTGAAAAATAATATGTTACATAGAGAAATTGTTGGAAACCTGATTCAAACGAGAAAAATGAAAAAAAAATGGAGTTATTGCAATTTTTGTTACGTTACTTTCATGTGTCCGATAAAATTAATGTGCTAAATCGATACTGAAATAGAAATATAATGAAAACATTGAATGCTAGAAACAAATTCCAGTTCCCCGTCATAACCTTTACAAACCGATTTCCAAAATCGTGCACAAAAGGACTTTTCGATGTACTTGGTGTGCAAATGCCTTGCCTGGCGCCTGCCGCCTGTTGCACCGCGCGATGCCTCCCTGGCAGCTCGCCGCGAGCGACGCGCGGGGCGCCTTCCCACAGCCGCGGCGCGGCGTGTCGCGCAGTAAAACGCGGATTGCTTCCCTCCTCCCAAGGCGCAGCGCGCCAGCGGCAGCGTGCGACGCGCTCGCTGCGCGGGCGGGCAGACCGGCGGGCGGGCGGGCATCGGGCGGGGAACGGGCGGGCATCGAGCGGGCAACGGGCGGGCATCGGGCGGGCGGGCATCGGGCGGGC